>JAMSGM010000008.1:28792-208226 GCA_030462875.1 Grigorovia humatica
CTTCTTATTATCACCATAATTTTCATGATGTCTCTTTTCATCATGTTTCCAATCATCATGCTTTTTATCATTATCGTGCTTCTTATTATCACCATAATTTTCATGATGTCTCTTTTCATCGTCAGCACCCTTCTTATGATCATCATCACCACGTTTCCAATCATCTTTATATTTACCATCATCTTCATAATAATCACGGTGCTTCTTATCATCATCATGTTCTTCATCGTTATACTTCTTCTTATTCTTATGTTTTCTCTTACCACAACATTTCTTACGTTTTTTTGGTTCTTCATCATCACTGTCGGAATGACTACTGTCAGAATCAGAATCATAATCATGGTAATCCTTTTTATTTTTTTTACCTTTCTTACCTTTACGCTTACGCCATTTAAACATTTCACTATTAACTTGTTGATCTTCATCTTGTTCAACTTCTTGAACAGATTCAACAACTCCTTCTTCCTTTTCTTGATATAAAAGATTTAAGATATCTTCATATTGCTGAGAATTAACAAATTCTGGTAATTCTGGAAAATCCTTAAAAACAACATTGGAAGTTTGCTTTAATTTGGAAAGCAATTCTGGTGAAATAGCATCTTTATCTAAATGAAGACTTAGCAATTTATCGTTGGTTAGATCACCACCGATTTCCTTGTTAGTTAAATAAATCTTCATTTCTTCAGACTTAGATAATTGCAAAAGAGTATAAATAATAGAGAATTGTTTCCACATCATATTGTAATGGGCGTTATATATAGCTGAATGAGATTAAATTAGCTAACGATGATATTTTTTGTGAAAGAAGAAAGTCATAAAAGTATTAAAAAATAATGAAGAATTAATCAAAATAATACGTTCTTTTTATATTAAAAATTTAATTTTGTGTCACAAAAAAATAAATTTATTTTTGTCGTTTTGATTGAAAATGTGACACAATAACGCAACAACGGGTGGGTAAGCTCCAGATAAATCAAGTAAATTTATCGGCAAATACATCCGAAATCCAATTATACAACCTTTGAAAAATTATAACCTGGCCATTATGGAATTTTATGGAATGATCTGAATCTGGGTAGATTTGTAAATCAAAGTTTTTAACTGAGTGTAAATTGAGTTCATCAATTAGCTCGTACGTATTTTGAATATGGACATTATCATCTGCTGTGCCATGTATTAGAAGGAATCTATGTATATTCTTGAAGTTTTCAAAATTATTAATTTTTGCGATGTTATTATAACCTTCATTATTTTCTTTCAATGTATCCATATATCTTTCTGTGTAAACCGAATCATAATATAACCAGTTTGTCACTGGAGCCACTGCAATTCCATATTTGAATGTCCTTCCATTATCGAATTCTAATGTTTTCAAAGTGGTGAAGCCACCATACGACCAGCCCCATATAACAACATGCTCTTGATTAATATGTCCAATATTCTCTTTGATGTATTGCCTAGTAACGCTTGTAATATCACGAGACTCCCAAAAACCAATCTTGTCTTTGACCCAAGATCTAAATTTCCAACCTTTTCCACCTGTGCCTCTTGGCTCAATTTTCAATACAATGGCATTTAATCCAGACGAGATAGACTCCTCAAAAAGAATATTACTCTTTTTAGTGTATGTGATTGAACCTGGACCTCCGTAAACGTTGACTAAAATTGGATATTTTTTATCTGGATCAAAATTTGCTGGTTTGACCTCAATATAGTGAATTTCAATTTTACCACCATTACCATCATCAATCTGAGCAGATTTATAACTAGTAATGGGCATATCATATTTTTTACTGTTCTTAAGAAAGTTTTCAGGAGATGTCAAGGTTTTTATATTTTTCGGAAGGGATTTACCATTTTCAATTGCTAATAAGTCATTAATGGGGCCTGCAAAAGCTTCTGGGTGACCAGGGCCTAATTTTTTCATCAATGCATAACTCCCACTGGAACTTAATTCAACATCGTAATAATGGTCTCTATTTTCAGGATTCTGGAATGTCAAAATAGCTGATTCATCTTCGTTTGAATCAGCAGTTAATTTGACACCATAAAGATGTTGGCCCATGTTGCCTATTTTGTTACTTAGGAAATAGATCAGGCTGTCTTCAAAGGAATAGCCTAAGATCTCAGTAACTTCCCAGGGACCAGCAGTTAATTGAATTCCTTCTTTACTGCTGGTTTTAGGAAAATAAAAGATATGGTTAAAACCGTTGTTGTCAGATTGAATATCTAAGTAACCGTATTCAATTATACCATTCCCCTTGTTGGGTAAAATCGGTAACATATCCTTTGGTTTCTCAATCCATCCATTAAAATCTTTAGTTTCCAAAACTCTCACTCTTGAAAGATTGTTTGCTTTTAGATCATATTCAATTACTTTTAAACTTTTGGAGTAACGATCAGTTATTTTGAATAATACGCTCTCGTTATGAATCCATTGAACATCATAAAGAATAAATTCATTGCCAAATTTATCCAAGCTAACCTCATTTACAACGCCATTCATAGTATTTACCATAAAAAATGAAACTTTAGGATTTGGAGTTCCAACTTTTGGATACTTAATTTTCTTAATTTCACTGTACGCCATTTTTGATGTGTAGATTGGAAACTGATACTCGTGGACATCTTTCGAATCAAATTTGACAAAAAGAAATTTCGAATCATCTGGTGCCCACCAAATAGCAGTATCACTTGCTAATACTTCCTCTTCATAAACCCAATCCGGTCTACCATTGAAGATATTTTCATCGCCATCCTCTGTTATTCGTGTCACTTGTTTGATTTTCGAATCCGAGTAGCGGATGTAAATATCATTATCATGCCCAAAAATAATGAAGTTATAGTTTGGTGAAAATTTAGCGAATGACAATTCAACAGGTTCATCCATTTTTTCATTAAGAACAATTGGTTCAACCTGACCACTTTCAAGATCTTTCAACCAATAAAAGCCATGTGATGAATGTCTAAAATCCTGCTTGATATTAGAACCTAAAATCAATCTATCCAAGTTATAATTTATCTGAATGCTATCTACAAAATGGTTTTCGTTATTATAAGAAAAACTGTTAGAGCCTAAATCTTTACGAAAATCTTTTGAATATAGTTGCTTGGCCACGAATTGGATTTTGGAGAGATTTTTATCAGCATCATTAGAGGTACCTTTTTTGTTATTTTTTTCAGTTGTAAAGTAAAGACCTGGGTCTGATTCAAATTTAGTTATTTTCTGAGGTGGTTTAATAAAATGAAAGGTGTCCTGCGGTATATCAAATTTGCCAGAGAAAATATCATCAATAGTAAATCCACGAGGATTTTTTTCAACTTTTCCAGTATTATTTGTAGAGTGTCTAGTAATATTATCTATTTTTCCATTTGATCTGTTATTCGAAATAAAAGACAAAGATAAAAAAACGAAAAGTGCTAGAGATAAAATGATTAAAATATAGATTGTTCTCTTTCTGTGATGACTATACTTGTTATGCAAATACCAACCATTCCAATGGGGTATACCGTTATTGTGTGCTTTTTGTCTATCATTATCATGTATTTGTTCAATATGCTGCCACTCCAAATCAAGAGAATTTTCTTTTTTGAAACCAGATAACTCCATCGTTGTAGAGGGTATGTTTGTCTCATGGAGTTTATCATGGTTACTATTTTTGGCTGTATTAGGTGATTTGTTACTATACTGAAATTTCATGATATTGTATTCGTCTTCCTCAGTATTAGCACGATCATTGCCCACTCTCTGAATGTTGATGTCGTTATCATCGGTGATCATGTCGTCAACATGGTTATTACTATTCAACAGGTCAAATTTATTTATATTAATATGATCCATCTCAAAATTATTAATGGACGACCCGCTAGCTGCTTGTTCCATGTATAAATGGCTGTTTTTTCTCTTATGGCCTTTTTTAAATGGTTCAACCATTTTTTTGAGCAAATGCCAAATTACGAATTAAATGCTTATTCAAATGAATATATACTCAAAGTGGACCTATGCCCGTTTCCTTTCGGTAGCATTGCAAATAATGTTTGAAATACCATGCTTCAAAATGATTAATCAACGAAAAAGGAAATAAATGAAGCTTCAAGAAAATTCAAAACATCAAAGAGGAATTTTTGACTTCCGAAAGAGGAAAATGACGACGGTAAAAATATTTCATGTGAGCATTACATCGGCAGTACCACGTAAGCGATGTGTTATGTGGTTCGACTTAATTCGTGCCAAAACTTTGAGCTACAAGGTTCAAGAATTCGCATGTAAAAAACAAATTTTGTAAAAGAACTTCAGTTAATTAATTGATAATATAAAAAATAGTGTATATATGATTTATTTAAAAGATTAATTAAGTAATTTATTCTTGACCAGCTAAAGCAGCAATCTTGGCAGCAACACGAGCCTTTCTTTCTTCTCTAGTTAACTTAACTTGTCTGTATTTCTTAGATTCAGCAGCGTATTGTTCCTTGGTGAACTTCTTTTCAGTTGGTTTGAAAGATGGATCAGCTCTAATGGCTTCATGAGCTTCAGCGTAAATATCTTCAATGGCATCAGCTTCAATGTCATCAGCAATGTAACCCTTGAATAATTCAGAGAATCTTTCTTCATCATCATCAGCTAATTCTTCCATGTATTCAGAAACGTGACCACCAAAGATGTAAGATCTTAATAAATCGGCGTCAATTTCTTCAGATTCGAAATCCCAACCTGGGAATCTGTTTTCAGAGTGTGGAACGTATAAACCACCATCGGAAGCACCCTTTAAGGCACCGAAAACTCTAGCACCAGTGGTGGTTCTTTGTAAACCGATATCTAAGAAAACCTTGAATGGTCTTGGACCGTCTTCAACAGCTTCAGTTAATTGGTATTCACCTTCAACTTCTTCAACACCCTTGTAGGTTTCATCTAAACCTAATTTTTGTAAAGTTCTTCTGGCAATTAATAGACCAGTAGCGTAGGCAGCAGACCAGTTAGTTAAACCGTGCTTAATACCGTATCTTGGTAATTCATGAGAGTAAGCAGCAGCTAAAACAATATCACCAGTGATAGTTGAGGAAACAATTTGACAAATAATATCTTTGTTGGTGAATCTGACAACTAATCTGTATTTTGGAGAGTTGTACTTGGCCTTGTGTTGAGCGACTAATCTCTTTCTTTGGTAGTAGTCAGTCTTACCTTCTCTTCTTCTTCTGAATGGAGTTTGGAATCTAGAGTGGTAGGCACCGTTCTTTAAAGCTGGATCAAACATCGTTAATATTACTTATTGGATTGTTCGGTTCTCTTCAAAATGTAAGATATGAGCATTTTCACTTTTTTTAACGATGTCTTTTATTTTTTTCTTGTGGTTCTTGCGTCATTTCCGTTTTGAAGCATTTTGAGTTTCATGTTTCGCCTTTTGGAAACTTTTTTTTGGTGAGAAATGCACATGAAAAAATGTACGGATGTACTGATACATCGGTGAAAACAGTCAAGTCACTTAGTTTAGCCGGATGCACAAAATTGTGTGATTGTTCCATTAGCAGCATTCCTGGATCGGATGTTCAGGTCCGGCTTCTTATGTCATAATCGGTCTTCAAGACTTCATCTTTTGACTTTCACCATCCGTCGGACTCTCTTCATGATTATGACTGTTTGATGCTTTCATTTTGTTCTAATCTACCTAGCGTCATCAACTTCTGGTTGTAGCAATTTGACATTTTGTAATATCCTATCTGTCTCCTCCCTTGATATTGCTTCACCTTTACTTACAATGTCCGATATATTTGTGCCGTCACCATAGTGTGCTTTGAAGAATGTATAATGTAGCACAATATCTTCGATATTTCTCATTGCTGGATCACTAGCAAAATCTGGATCAATAAAGAAGAACACTGGCATGTCAATATCTTCATGTCCAGATAATTTTTGCTCTTCAAAACAAAAACACTGTATTTTATTAAAATATTTGGCTGCTTCACCAGGTGTAATACTATATGTTGCCATGCCGATAATATCTTTATCACTTTTATTATATGCCTTATAGAATGTTAATGCAGTTTCTCCAGGTAAAACATATATTTGCCTTTGTTCTGGCACAAACTTCCAGGGCAAAATTTGCGAGACTTCACTAGTGAAAGATACTTTGATTCTTTTACCTGTTTCAACGGGTATTAATTTATCTTTTGTAAACTTCCTTTTATCCGTAATAGGAATCCCACTAAAACCAGTACGTGCACAAATAGCCCTGTATAGGGGTACTGCAGTATAGCATAAGCCTAAGAAAAAAATTGCTATACTCGTAGAATAGTAAACAAAAGTCTTCTGTCTAAATTTCCTTTTCTCACGAATATTAAATTCACTTAACTGTTTTAATTTATCTCTAGTTATTTTATTCATATCAAGTTTCAAGGCATTTATTCCGCTTAGATTCGATTGCCTCGATTTAATTTGATTCAGGGGGGTCAATCTGTTATGCAGACACCTCTGATAACCATTCTTGAAAAGATTCAAACTTGTTTTAAACATTCCAGCTTAAACTTTTCAATAGATGTTTTCACTAGCAACCTTTTATTTAAGAGACAGCAAATAAGCAGTAGTGCATTTATTATCACCTTTAATTCATTAATTACTCGAATCGTAATAATATATTCATTTTTTAATTTTAAAAAAAAGTTGGGTTTAAAATTTGATGTTTACAACCAGGTAAATAGCTAAATAAGCAGATATTTAACAATAGGGCTTCAATTGAGTAACACTCAAATAATTTTAACGTGTTTTTTTTTGAATAAGCCGTCAAGATTACTAGCCAACTTTAGAACGAATTCATACATCGCCTGTTGTCCTATTACATAGAAAACCGCTAACTAAAGAGTGAGCATTTCAAAGATTCAACGAAAAAACAAAGAAGACTACATCTTCCACGGTTGAAGAAAGTAATATATAAAGCTCTAGAAAACATGGAAGATAAGAAGAAAAGACGACTTCCAAAATCATGCATATTTTGTCGGAGATCACATGTAGTATGTGATGAGAAAAGACCATGCTCAAGGTGTATTAAAAGAAATATAGCTCACATTTGTGTTACAAATGAGCCAGAATTACTGAGCACGCAGCAGAATGTCGCGAATAGCTCAATGATAGCGCCTGTAGCGCCATCCCAAGAAACAGGGACCAACACCATTGATAATAATAACCTTCAATCAACAAATGTAGGCCATCTTAACAATAATTTGAACAATGATAGTATCACCAATAAAGTAAACAGCAGTAGTACGTTTGGCTTTAGTGGTAATCTCAGTTTTAATACTAACATCAACAGTAGTAATATTCAAACAAGCAGCAACAATACTAATGTATCTAATCTGAATGATAGTATTCGTGTCTTCCATCCTAGTGCTAATGAAGGTATAAACACTATTGCAACAAATAATACCAAGAGTAATGGGAATGCCAATACTGGTATCAATACCAACAATAATGGTCCAAATAATGTAGAATTGACAAATTATATTTTACCCCAAACGTTTATTTCACCCAATGTTGGTTCGGAGTTTAATTCCTTGAACGAATTTCTATCTATTTTAGAAAACCCATTATCATTACCAAATGATGGAAGTAATGGCTTATCAGATCTCAGTGGTAACTATCAAAATTTAACAAATAACAATGTAATAAATACAATCAACAATACAACAAATCCTGCAATACTCCCCGCGAGTGGTGGAAACAATAATCTTAATACCACAGTTCAGAGCAATCTATCTACAGCGGGCGACATCATTACTAGTATTACTACCAATACAACTAATAATACTAGTAATAATATAAATAGTAACACTAGTAATAATATAAATAGTAACACTAGTAATAATATGAATAACAACGTTTTCGGAACCGCAAACACTGAAAATGTAAGTGCTAAAGAACAATTCTTCATGACTGCTGCTGATCCATCAGTTGAGATGACACCGGAAGAACGATTAAAATTAGTAATTAATGCTAAATTAGAAGCAGGCTTATTGAAACCATATAATTATGCTGATGGATATACCAGGCTACAAAACTATATGGAACTGAACATGAGCAATGTTTCAAGGCAAAGGATTTTGAAACCATTAAGTATGATAAGACCGGCATTCCGTACCATTGCGAAATCACTGAAGGATATTGATTTGATACTTGTGGAAGAGAATTTTGAAAGAATGTTATTGAGTTATGATAGAGTTTTCACATCAATGTCCATGCCGGCTTGTATTTGGAGACGAACTGGTGAGATATATCGTGCAAACAAAGAATTTGCATCGTTGGTGAATTGTCCAGTTAATTTATTACGAGATGGTAAGTTGGCCATTTACGAATTAATGAACGAAGATAGTACAGTGAACTACTGGGAGAAATATGGGTCAATTGCATTCGATCAAGGACAAAAGACAGTTTTAACCAGTTGTACTCTGGTAGACAAAATAAATGGTAATGAACGTCAATGTTGCTTCTCATTTACAATAAGGCGTGACAGATATAATATACCAATTTGTATTGTGGGGAACTTTATACCAATTTCGTAGAAACAATTGAAATAATGCTGCCTAATTTCACGTAAAAGATAGCGTAAGGTAAAAAAAAATGGCATAATCACGAGGAGAGCAGTGAGTAAGCAGGAAGCTTAAGAGCACGTGGGCGTTTGTTTATTCCAAAATTTTCAACAAATCAGCGGCCACGACTGACCGCTCAAATTTCCACCAATCGTTGCGCCCAGACACCGACAGTTGCTGCTTTGGGTAAAAGAAGCGTGACCGCTTCTGTATTCGAAGAGTCATCTAGAATTGACCGTTATCAAATCCACATAATCATATATATTCATAAATATTGTGCCTACATATTTTGGCAAAATACATATATACAACTTATACGCCGAACAATTTTCCCATAATTGTATATTAATATATTTTCTTGTAGCAATTGAATAATAAAACTCTGAACTTGACTCCTAATCATGTCCAATAGAATACCACTGCAAGAAGATACAGTAGTACCTGTCAAGAAATATAGTCCCTTACCATTTTGCTATCAGCTATTGTCTGGTGCCATTGCTGGTGTTTCAGAATTATTAGTTATGTACCCATTGGATGTAGTAAAGACAAGGATGCAATTACAAACTAGTAAGTCAATTGTTCAATATAACGGCTTGTTTGACTGTATAAAAAAAATTGTTGCAAAAGAAGGTACCTCACGATTATACAAAGGGATTACATCGCCAATATTGATGGAAGCGCCTAAGAGAGCTACCAAATTCGCCTTTAATGAAAAATTTATTAAATTTTATAGTGATAATTTTTTTGGAGGTAAATTGAATCAGAGAGTTTCTATTATGAGTGGTGCATCAGCTGGTGTCGCCGAAGCTTGTGTTATTGTACCATTTGAATTAGTCAAGGTTAGATTACAAGATACAGTATCAAATAAAAATCTAAAAGGTCCGTTAGATGCCGTTAAAGCAATTATATTGAAAGATGGTATTTTGGGGTTATATAATGGGTTAGAATCAACAATTTGGAGACATGGTACTTGGAATGCTGGTTATTTTGGTATTATTTATCAAATTAGAAGTCTTTTACCAAAGGCCAATAATAAAATTGATAAAGTTAAAAATGATTTATTTGCAGGTACCATTGGTGGTACGATGGGTTGTGTATTAAGTACACCATTTGATGTAGTTAAATCAAGAATTCAAAGTATCAGTAACGAAATAATTGATCCTACGGATTCGAAAAAAATTATCAAAAAGTATAATTGGTCATTACCAGGTATCAAGACAATATTCCAAGAAGAAGGATTTGCAGCGTTGTATAAGGGATTTATTCCAAAAATTGCAAGATTAGGCCCAGGTGGTGGTATCTTATTAATTGTTTTCGGTTCAATGACCGAATTTTTCCAGAAGATGAGAGATGTTTGAACTTTCGAATTAACAAAGCAAGAGCAATCTTAAGAAAAAACAAAAACAACAAGTACTTACTACGCTTTCAAATAAAATAATATCATTCAGTATAATAGAAAATATGAACAAAACGAAAAAAAACAAAAAAAAAACAGACACATCATGAGACTGTAGGAAGTAATGGTCTCATGTATTGCATGCTATGAGACATGGCACCAATAAATATTCAAGATTAAATTTATATATAATGAAAGAAATAGAAATCATGTAAATAAATTAATGAATAATTAAAATGATTGAAAAAAGCATTAGTATTAGTAAAAAAATTAGGTCTATTGAGGGAAAGGGAAAATCTGATTAAACTTCGAACTTCAGGTAATGAGATACCTAGTAAAGGTAGGAGGTTAAATCTAATACAAAGATATGGTAGAGAAGCTTTTAAAAAAATTTTTAAAAAAAATCCAACCCAAATTTACTCTCTAAAAGTGAGTGTTTCCCACAATTTTCTTAGGGTCAAAATTCGACCTTTGGAGACTAGTCATATTGGTGCACTAGGACTGACAAGAAGACCAAAGTCTATTGTTAATTATCTAGAAAGTGCCTTTGAGTACAATTTCATGGGCCTTCGGCCATTTAAAGTGTGTGTACTCATTCTGATTTAGTAAGTGCTAACCAAGCAAAAGATTGAGATGTTGCAGAATACATTCGTCATACCTTTTCGTGAGTTTCCTCGACATATGCAGGTAGAGGTTGTATAATAGGGCTTTCATCAAATGTAATCATTGGGATGCGGGTAACGAGACTTCATCGCAGAGAAAGTTCACGTGACGCACCCAGACTTTGCCAAGCCATGACGTAATGTCCAGATTAGCTTCTCCAATGGTTGCCTGGATTTGTAAGAGCCGTTCAACACACAACACACAAAGACAGATAAGAAGCGGTGCCTTTGTGTTTTATTTCGTCCGTTTCCTGCCGATTTCTGAAAGGAGTAACATCGATTCCGTCCGCTTACCCTCTCCGCGGACCGTTTCGCCTTCACGTTTTCCACTTGTGCATCCATTCAATGACGGAAATTTTTTGTCAGTCCCGTTCTCACTTATTATTGTCTTGTTTCTTCGATACAAATCACATTTAGAAATTTTTGTTAATCCTTTTGCGGAGGCGTACACGTACTGGCAAGAAAATTGACGTATAGTCAGGACAGTCCTAACTAGCAATTAACTTAATAATAATTTCAACCTACTTCTTTCTTTCTTTGTTCATTTCTTTGTTTGTTGACCTTTCCAATTCTTGCATTTCTTACATTTTTTATTATTTTTCTTTTCCCTCTTGTTTTTCCTAAAATTTGATAATTAAATCATACATATTATTATTCATTTATTTATTGAATTTTTGTATAAATATCATAATTAATTTACTATTTATCTATTTCTCATCCAGACATAACATTTTTGTCATTCAAATTGCAACACCAGAAAAAAGCCAAGCATTATTTATTTCTTGAAGCAAAACGATATCTCATCAATTGGAAATTATTATATCGAAATTACAATAATTTTTTTTCTCATTTAGCATTATACATTCATACACCCTTTTCTCTCCATTTTGTTGCATTGTCATTTGAATATTCCAACATCTGACCATTTAAATGAATTCAAGTAAAACTGAAAATAACGATATCGATATTCATGTAGATTGGCTATATAAAGGTAAATTTAAATTAAAAAGAAAGCAAATATCTAGTTTAAATACTAAGACAAATAGTACTAAGGATAATAATAATAATAATAATAATACTATTGATAGAAATAGCATTTCTGGTACTACACCAAGTGGTAATTCAAATAATACCACTGGAACCGCAACACCGGTGGAAATACCAATTGTGGAAAATTTAATTAATTCTGTATCATTTTCAAACGTAAAGACAAGAAATAGATCAGTATCAATCTCAAATGCCGCCTTACAAAATAGTAATAATAATACTAGGAATAATTTAGAGATTGAAGAGAATTCAAATAGTGATTCTAAGGGTAAGTCAAGAGAAGCTGTTATTAAAAATATACCTAGTAAAGAGTCAAATTCCAAATCGTTCGATAAAGAAATTAAGAGAAGTTTATCGTTAAATGAAAAATTTTCATCTTCGACTAAACCAACTTCAGCAACAAACACGTCTACAATTTCATCAACTTTACCGGCAATATCTACCACTTCAAGTAAATCAATCTTTGGGTCTATATTCAACAAGAAGAAACTGAATCTGACAAATTCTGCATTGAGTAATACAAATAACAACAATTCTGCTTCATCTTCTACTTCCACAGCAACTAACCAAATATCCACTAAAAACAAAACCTCGATAAAGGGAAGCACAAATAAATCAAATAACTCAAAACCAGAATTACCATTATCTGTATCAACAAAATCTATTTCAACAACTTCTACCAACTCAAGTAATATTAATATCCCAATTACACCTGATAAAGAAACTACTTATAAAAAATTGAGAACCAAATCTCTAGATAATAATCACAGTAATGACAAGAATCTCTTCATTAGTTCACTTATTAATCAAGATCTTTTAGATCAGAATAATCATCAAGCAATCTATTCACCAATCGCCTCTGAGAATAACAATGCAATAATTGATGAGAATATATCGATTTCAGATGAAAGTAATAGCAGTAATGGTGATAATATTAAGACAGAAAATATTGAACTCTTAATCGATAATATCAACAAAATACCGATCAAAAGAGTCACTTTTAGTGTAGATAAGTTTATAAATGATCCACCCCAGCAATTACCAACAAGGAAACCAAAGCAAGGGAATATTTTAATTCCGAGTGACATGACTGATGAATTGCCATCTATTCAACAAGGAATTTCAGGTATTTCTAGTAATTTGAACACAAACACAAACCCAGCATCATCATCACCTTCTTCCTCAACCACTTCTGACAAGTCGACAAATATAAAAGATACAACTGAGTATAAGATGGCTCTTGATATACATAGAAGAATGTTGATTGAAGCGTTGAAACATCAAGAAGAGGCACACCTTGCTGCAGTCAGAATTGCCAACGAAGTAGCAAACTATGAAAAAATTAAATCTCATAGTACTCACAACAACAATACTACTAATATTAATGCCAATAGCGAACTTGTGGAAAATGTTCATAATATTGTAGTTAAAGAAATTGATAAACCAATCCATCTACATGAACACCATTTTGAAACACCTCATGCAGAGAATGATTCTCTAGGCGAAATGGAAACTAGTGAAATGACTTTAGATATAATCTATACAAGGTGCTGCCATTTGAGGGAAATTTTACCCATTTCTTCAACTTTAAGACAAGTAAAGGGAAGGACTGCACCACTACAAATTCTAAAATTTTTAAATCCAAAGCCTACTTTGGTTGACATATTATCGTTTTGTGATTTTATTTCAATTACACCTATTAATACAATAATTTTTGATAATGTAAACTTGAGTAGTGAAATGTTCAAGATTTTAATCAAATCAATTTATAAGTCTAAGGTTATTGAAAAACTATCACTAAGAAATGTTATTATTGATAAAGACAATTGGCTTTTATTTTGTAAATTCTTACTAATTAATAAGTCAATTACTAAGATTGATTTGTCACAAACTCATCAAAAATTCAAAGTCACTGATTATTCAAGAAACAAATTGGTTGATTCAAATGACTTATACTGTTTAAGACATAAGTTAAATTGGAATTTACTTATTAATGTAATTGCTAAGAGGGAGGGTAAACCCATAGAGGAATTACTACTTAATGGTATCAAATTTACACAAATGCCTTTATCAATTTGCCAGAATTTACTGAATGTATTATCTTTACAAAAAAATTCTACACCTAACACTAGATTAAGGTTAGGTATTGCTAGTTCTGATCTTTCTATTGATTGCTTGAAGATTATTTTAACTTGGATGTCGTCTAAGAATCATATCGGTATACCTGTTCAAGGTGTCGATATCTCGCATAATGATATCTCTAATTTTGTTAAAACATTAGTAAGTAGACTATCATCATTACCATTTGATACTATTGAATATTTTACGTTCAATAACTGTCAAATTAACTCAAGCTACGATATGGCATTACTACTAAAATATTTATCTAAGTTACCGAATCTGAAATTCTTAGATTTGAGTAACATACCACAAATTTTTCCGGACATACTACCTTATATTTACAAATATCTACCAAGATTTGTCAATTTGAAAAGATTCCATTTGGATAACAATAATTTGACTTTCAAACAAATGGCTGTAGTTTGTAATATTTTAATGAAATGTCAAAATTTATCTCATATATCATTGATGCAACCCTCCTCAATACAGCAACTTCCAATAACTGCTGGTGATGATCAATTGAAAACAATGGATGTTCCTATAAACATCGATGATATAGCCGCCAGTAATGACAGCCTTGCAAGTAAACCATTTTCGAGAAAAAATGTTTGGGCAACAATTTATGGTATGGTTAAAAATTTACCAAATTTAATTGCATTGGATGTTAACTATGATCAAGCTTCAGAAGAAATCAAATCTAGAATTGCGTTATGTTTGATGAGAAATATGAATAAAGCCATGGACTCTAATTTCCAAATTGATGAATTATCGTTACAGGATGATCTATTATTTGATGGTACCTTGATTACTGATTCTGCTGATGCGGTATTTGTTAAGTTAAGCAATTTGAATGAGCTAATGATAAATAACGATAACCCGCAAAGCAAAGATATTATCTCCAAGAAATATCTATTGAAGAAGTATTTTGAAAATTTACAAAGAGTGCATGAAAAAGTGTTACATGAAATTGATACTATGTTTGAAAAGAGAAACAATGCTGAGTTAACTTTACAAGGTAAAGAGAACTTGGTCAGATTGTCATTACTAGAGAAGAATTTAGCTCATATTTTAGATTTATTTGTGAATACACCACAATTAGTCCAAATTTTAACCGCTTTAAAAGTTAAAATGCCTTGCATTCAAAATAAACATTTTGAATCATCACAACAACAAATCATGGAGAATGATAATCAACAGAGAATCATGGAGAACAATATGGAAACTAACATGGAGACTGATAATTCTACTGTTACCATCATACCTGAGGCAACCAGACCGCATCTTATGGCGACAGACTCAGGAAGAACCATTGATGTGTTTACTGGTAAGCCAGTTTTATTCCGTAGAAGCTCAACAACGTCAATTCATGGCAAAGAACAAGAACAAGAAGAAGGTGAATTACATAAATGGGGTTTCTTTGTTCAACAACAACATGACATTTATCCCGGCAACATCGCAGAGACACAATCATCACCTTCCAATGGCACGCCTGCGTCAACAGTCCAGGCGGGCAGCTCACCCACCACTCCAACTACACCAATTACTCCCTCACAATCCAGCCAAAAGACGCTTATTACCAAGATTCCATCTGGTCACGAACTAAGATCGGCCATCATGAAGGCCAAGGGTATCGACTCTATCGAAGACCTGATCCAGAATGTCAGTGATGAGCAGGTCACGCTAGACACCATTTACGGTGACAGCGTGAAAGTTACAGAGACATACGACAAACTCATCCAGAATCTTTCAGTGAGCAGAAATAAATAAAGCGTTAAACTTTTTTCCATGGAAACTTAAAAACTAAATATTTTATAAAATTTATATAAAATTATCACACAGTAGAGACATCGAAAGCTATCTTTTTTGCATCAGTTTAGCTTCTGTACTTACAAGCGAAACTCGTCACAATTGCTCTTTGCGATGTCTTATTTGCCTAGTTGGTGTCCACCATATTCGTCTTTGAAGACTGATCCCGAATCAGGTTTGGAGATTTATTGTATATGTAAAAAAGCTGACGAAGGGGAACTCATGGTGGGTTGCGATGGTTGTGACGATTGGTTCCATTTTAAATGTGTTCATATACCAGAAAAATATAGGCATCTAGTGTCAAGTTATTTCTGTCCTTACTGCCAAGCTGGTATTACAGGAAATGCCGAAGCTGATGAACATGGTAACTTGATATTACCTACATCTATTTGGAAAAGAAAATGTAGGCTAACGGAATGTTGGGAACCGTGTCAAGAGAATAGCAAATATTGTAGTGAAGATCATGGGGTACAGTATATGAATGCACTATTAGGAAAGTTTGCTGTGCAAGGTCAAGATTCGCAGCAACTGTTACGTCAAATGGTGTTACATTCACAAGATAGTATACACAAATTCAAGACACTAGGTGATAAACAATTTATTGACAAAGAAATACCGTTGAAAGACAGAAATGAGAAAATATACGCTGAAGTTATTGAGTTAGATTCCAATTTGTGTGATTTACAAAAGAAATTAAAACAGTGTAACGAAGAATCGTATGTTTCTCTTACTCAAAGTTTAGACGTGTTAGAAAGTTATCTAACTTGGATTGACAGTGTTAATGTAGAATTGAATAAGTTATTGCAGGACGGAATCATCAAAGACTACTTCCAGAATCCAAATGCAAGGAAGAGTAGGTCTAGAAAACATCAAAGTAGTCACAAATTAGCAACTAAAAAAATATGTGGTTATCAGAAGAATCCTTCTGAAAACATGTTATCAGTTGAAAGATTTATTGAAGAATATAAATTAAATAACCAAACTGAAGAAGCCAATCATGGAACATTAGCAAATATATGTATCAAGTTTCGATGCAATTCCCATTCGGACTGGTCTGCTATGCAGATAGATCACCTGAAACAGAAACTAATGTCGTTAGAAAATTACAAAGAAAGATTGCAATTACTCATTAAAACCCGTAGAAGACAGCTGAATATTCAATATTATGAAAAGATGTCTCAATTGCCTACATGATATCATTAACACTCTGAATCCACCAACAAAACAGCGATTTATCAGACCTCTTCTACTCTACTTACAACCGTTGCTGTCAACCTTCGCAGCGGTCGCCAACACATAGCATTAGAAAATATATACCAATATTTATTCATTCTACAATTTTCGATATGAAAAAAAAAAAGCATTTTTAATCATTTATACAAAAGGTGTACCATCCTTCTCATCATTAGAACTTCACATATAACGATCCACAATGAATAGCGAGACTGTATCCCGTAGTAATAATACTGTCCACAATCCATTAAATGAAGTCATTGAACAAAACAAAGTCCAGAACGAAGAATATAAGATTTGGAAAAAGATAGTGCCTTCTTTGTATCAACATATTTGCTCCTTTAAACCTAATATTAATATTAAAGATGTCGAATCTATTTGGAAAAACATTATATTTAAGGATATTGTCAAAGAAGATCCATTAATTACCGGTCTATTAGGAACTACAATTTTATATTCATTTAACGATCAAATTTTCCAATTTGAATCAAAATTACCATTAGGCTCCAAACCAACTCAGAGATCAACAAATAAATTGCCATTACCGAAATATGATGAGCAGGAGATTGATGAATTCTTGCAAGATAAGAACTATCAATCTAAATGGATTTGGCCCAATGTAATGATAAAGCAAATGCTCAATCTTTCTAGTGACGGTGTCTTAGCACTTTCGCAAGATGGGTTGATTGCATGGTTCAAAGATGGTATAAGGAAACCAATTAAGATATTTGATTATGAGGAAAGGTGTGATGGTTCAGATTTTTTATTTGATATATCTGAAGATAAAAAGACAGTTGCAGAGATTGGGAACGTTAAAGGAACAAATAACTGCACGATTAAACTTATAAAATTGTTTGTTAAGTACGAAATAATACCAAGTATAACCGTATTGGATTGTCAAGAAATAAATTGTATTAAATTTTTAGATAATGAAACGTTTCTCACATCGTCTACTGATAACATTATTAGAGTTTGGTCAATTCCATCAAATGGGAATGTCAACAATAAACCAATATATATGTTTAGAATACCAGAAAATGATGGTAAGGTTCTAAGTATTGGAACGTCACCTATATTTGAGACCCTATTACTTGTAGGTACAGACAAGGGTATTATTAAATTCTATGATTTACGTACTATCCAAAGACAAGAGTCCTTGGAAAAGAATTGTATTTTGGAGTTATATCAGTTACAGGATGATCCAGTTATGAGTATCGAATTTTCTCACATTGTACCAAGTCAGTTTATTTCCGTTGGTATGACCGGTAACATTTTACACTGGGATTTATCTTATTTTATAAGTAAACTAAGTGAAGAGGATCTTGATGAGATCGATAGTCTTCAGAAAATTGTTAGTCAAGAAGAATTACAGGAAGCCTGCTTATCCTTCTATCACACAGGTGGAAATAGGAGAAAGAATGGCAGACAACCAAAACAATATACAGTTTCCCTCAATACCCAAATCAATGACTTGGTAGTATGTGTAGATCAAGACGGTCTCATCACTGAATACATTCCATGTATAGGTAGATATTTTGACGATGAGGAAGAGGACGAGGATGAGGCAGAACAAGAAAATACCGATGAAGAGAAGACACATACTGAAAAAGGTCAAGTTGAAACTGAGCTGGCAAGTAAGGAAATTGAAACTCAGTCATGACCTTGTGATTGCAACTGCTATCAATGACTTTGCAGACAGACAATTATTATTTCCAAAACAAACCATCTCAGTATTAACGGGAACTATAATATATACCATTTGCCCATGTAATTGTACATATGACAATGACACTACCTACAAAAATAAAAATAATTATACATATATATTGTTCCAACTCCTCTCTCTCTCTCTCTACATATATATATAAATATATATATCCATAGCCCACTGGTATCCCAAGTTTGGACTATTTGGTGAGAAACCCTGAGAATTTTTTTTCAACATGCAAACTCCAAGAATACAATAGCTTTATTAAGCTATTTTGCACAATTCGGAGAATTTGGGCCCACAATGCCTCGAAATTCACAAGTGGCTTCTCCAGGGTAAACACGATTTGCCTGGATTGCACCATCCCTTTCGGGGTCGTCAGGCAGGGCGCCAATCCTATGCTAAGGGTTTGTCATGCAAATCGATGGTTACTATTATTAACCTTATCGTAAACAAACCAATTTCCTAAAAAAGAAAAACATCAAATTTTGTTTTGATCTCTGACAATTTCAGTTTATTTATATTACCGAAGATCATCCATAGTTCAAGTTTAGTCCCATATTCAAACCCATCTCCCCCCCTTGCTTACACTTATAAGCGTATTTTATCCTATCCTATCCTGCTCTCCTGGAAGACATAGGAAGCTTGTACACTGAAGAGTTATTGTTGATTCATTTGATATTTTTGACTTATCTGAAAAATTCTCTATTGGATTTGATCTCAGCGTGGATATCAAAAGGTTAATTTGGGTCAATTATAAAGGATCTAAACCCTTTTTTCTTTGCTATACCATAGGTAACAACACATCCTACCAACTTTGCTTTCCTTTTATTCATCTCGCTTAGAATTAAACCACTTTACCCTATCAGACGACTGATTTATTCAAACTTTCGTACACTAGATTGCACCTTTTCAAACAAAATATTTTACAGCATTAAAGAATTGACATACT
Organism: Grigorovia humatica; assembly: GCA_030462875.1. Classification (NCBI taxonomy): domain Eukaryota; kingdom Fungi; phylum Ascomycota; class Saccharomycetes; order Saccharomycetales; family Saccharomycetaceae; genus Grigorovia; species Grigorovia humatica. The sequence continues at coordinate 48,292 of JAMSGM010000008.1, forward strand.
CATATAACTTATACTAGATGACTATACCACACCGTCGCCACACTTTTTATTCTGGAAGTGCAGTCTCTACAAATACTAATAGTAACAGTAATAATATTCATGATAAAGAAAATTTATATCTGAAAACAAATCAAAGCAAGGTTCCCTCTTTCGGCCCATATCTTATAGGATCTACCTTAGGCCAAGGTGAATTTGGTAAAGTCAAATTAGGCTGGTCTAAGACGTCAAGTTCTCTCACAAAAAATTCTAATATAAACAGTGCTAATAGTACACTCAATAATCTATATGGTGATATATCCAAACAAGTAGCCATCAAACTTATTAAAAGAAATACTATATTGAATGATAAGGCAAAAGAAATTAAAATCTATAGAGAAATAAATGCCTTAAAACAGTTAAGTCATCCAAATATAGTAAAATTGGAAGAAGTTTTACAAAATTCCAAATATATTGGTATTGTCCTAGAATATGCATCTGGTGGTGAATTTTATAAATATATTCAAAGAAAAAAAAGATTAAAGGAACAACTTGCATGTAAATTATTTGCACAATTAATTAGTGGCGTTAATTACATTCATTCAAAAAAGTTAGTTCATAGGGATTTAAAATTAGAAAATTTATTATTAGATAAAAATGAGAATTTAATCATTACTGATTTTGGTTTCGTAAATGAATATTATACATATAACGAGCTGATGAAAACATCATGCGGTTCTCCATGTTATGCCGCACCTGAGTTAGTAGTAAGTAGTAAGCCATATGAAGGTAGGAAAGCTGACATTTGGTCATGTGGAGTTATTCTTTTCGCAATGTTAGCAGGTTATTTACCTTGGGATGACGATTTAGAAAATCCAGATGGAGAAGATATTGCTAGGTTATACTATTACATTTTGAATACACCTTTGAAATTTCCAGAATATATCTCCCCAATTCCAAGGGATCTATTAAGAAGGATCTTAGTAACAGATCCTTCCAAAAGAATTAGCATCAAAGAAATTGAACTACATCAATGGTTAGTACCGCATGCTGGTTTCTTATCTATTTCTCCAGATGAATGGAGTAAAATATCACAGTCAAGAAATATTTTAAGATTACCCAAACATTCCAAACAATATAGTCAAAGACCACGCTCAATTTGTTCTATGTCCTCTGGCGGTTCCAAAAATGGTGATAAAAGAGATTCATTGATAATGGACTCGACATTATTTTCATTTCCTGCCCCACCTCGTGAATGTCAATCAAACGTTTTAGCAATACAACCATCTACTTCAGTGGAGCAAATGGAAACTGGTAAAATTTCTCCAGTTAAAAAAGGCCATTCAAGAAGTAATTCAGCTGCATCTGTTGCTTTACAAGCCTTTGTCGACGCTGAACGTGAATTTTATCAACATCAATCACCACAACCACATGAGGTTCAACATTATTCAACAAAATTATCTCAAACAAGTTTTGAAAGAAACTCAAGTTTTGCTCATAGTTTCACTTTCCCTCAGAATATTAATGCTACAAGTTCACATAGTAGTGTAAATAACAATAACAATAACAATGAAGTAATATTCAAACCACATTCAATGTATGATAAGGAAAATATTATATTAGAAACAAGCCCAATAAAACCAATGTTAGAGAATAAATTATTAACGAATTCAGCGATGGAATTGACGCCAGTTCTAAATCCTTTTTCAAGCAGAGATTCTTCTTCTGTACGTCATATTCGTACTTCTTCACATAGTCCATTCATGACAGTCTCACCTTTGAAAAGCGGCAATACCCATAGTAACAGCAGTCATAATAATGTTACTGTAAACAATCTTAGTAGCAATGGTACAGGTAAATTTAATAGCCATTTATCTCATAATCAAAGGAAACCAAGGCCGACTTCATACTATCCTGGTGTATTTTCGCCCGTTTTACAAAGAGATCCTAATTTATATCTGACGAATACGCCAATCATGGCTCAAAGCAATGGTTCACAAATTTACAGTGCTTTGAATAGTGCAACAACCCAGAACAGCAGTAGCCAATTAGCCACATCTCCATTTGACGTAGTACCAAACTTAATGTGTGATACTGCGGTCACCTCTACTAAATCATGTGAAGTATCGCCCAAATTATTACCACGTAGATCTTCTTCAATAAATAGTAGAATTTCTATTGATATGGAAGGTGCCTACGGTGATCTTTTGAAGAGTAAGTATGGTATGGATACATTAATTAAAAAAGTTCAAGAACAAGTGATTAATGAAGATAAAAAATTATATGGAATTGGTAACGATCAATCAAATTCTAATAGTGGGGTAAACAATAACAACAGTATGAAAAATGATGATAAAAGAGAGACAATTAATAGAGATGAGATAGTGCAGTATGAATCCTTACAAAATAAGATAAAGGAATCACAAAATGAGATAAAAATAAGAACACCAGTGAATAAGACAAAACAGCAGGAAAAGAAACGCTACAGTTTTTTCTCTCTTTATGCACACCATTACACAAGCAGTAATAACAAAGCGCCCATTAACGACTCAAATACCAAAAAAATCAATTGCAGTAATAACAGTAGCGGTAGTAGTAGTAATAATAGTAGTAATTCGCCTACTCCAACAAATAGAAATAGACATTCATCACACATAACAAGAACAAAACAAAATTCATATTCATATGCATATCATAATACTAATATTAAAGACAATAACAATACTAATATTAATAATAGTAATAATAATAATAATAATAATAATAATAACAAAGATGCTGCTACTACTGCTATTTTTAATACTAATAATAATGGAAATGTAGTTGGTAACAAGTTTTTTGAATACACTCAACATCATCATAATGTATTATCTACCTCTCCAATAAAGGGGAGAAACCAATCATATTATCAATCAAGTAAAAGAGATAGAAGGCATAGTTTGATATTAAATCCAACAATACATGAGACTGTGGCTGAGATTGAGAGTGAAACCATAGAAAATAATCATTCTACTATCGATAATTCTTCAGCTGCCAAAAAAGTTATCGATTTTTTCAAGCGGAAAAGTACTAGAGCATAAAAAAATGGTTTTTATCTAAGTAGAAATGGGTAATTTTGTATCTTCATAACGAGCATAACGTAGAAAAGGCATATATATTACAAAAAACAACAAAATAAATTTAACTGTATTCGTGAATATTATTATTATTATGTAAACTTAGTTTAAATAAAGGAAAAAAAAAGAGTCTTGAAGGAATTATACATATGAGGTATATGAGATTAAATGGGCCATGTTCAGTTTGTTCTGATATCAACTCCTGCTTATATTAAGACGATTTATAACGACCACAAAAATCAAAGAGACACTATTCAATCAATCTATTTGTTCATTAAAAAGTATAATCTATATCAAAGCATAATGGTATTATATATATATATATATATATATCATGAAATAACCTAACAGTAAAAAAAATGTAAATCGATAAAATATTAATACATTGTTTTATTATGAATTAAATGATTTAAATGTTAGATGGGTATAAAAAGATTCTAACAGATGCACCAAAAGTTTTAGCTGGTAAGTTATTTCTGAAAGAAGCTCTTACGACACCAGAATTACCATGAGTTCTAGTAACCTTCCCCCACATGACTCTAATTTTAGAACCTCTAATTTCTTTAGAGGCTCTGTAGACATAGGCGATACGTTTACCTAAATAAAATTGAGCATCTTGTGCATTAGCAACATTTTCAATTTTGATTAATGAAACGTTTGGGTTGTTGACATTCTTGGATCTTTGGTAAGACAAATGTTTACCCTTTACGTATAATCTATGAGATTCAGCCATTATTAATTGAATAATATCCAATCTAAAAAAAAAAGTATTAATAATAACGAATGCTATTTATTAATTAAGGTTAAAATTCCAGACCGAAAACAATGTAGAAAACAAGAAAGGCCTTTATGAAAACACATTGAAAAAAATGTGACCAAGAAAAGAAAAAACAAGAATAAGAAGTCCAAGTCAGTAGTAAGAATGGTGATAATAAGCGTTAACTATGGGGTACTCCAGGATGGTTTTGGAGAGAAACTATGTCATTTTTTCCGGAAAGGAGGAATCTTCCAAGATGCGCCCAATTCTCCACGACGGAATGAGGCGAGGTAGAGACACTAGGCAGGGAATCATAGGAGACTGATAGGAGGCCACTGCCTAAAGCTGAGAATCTGTAAGCAGAGCAGAACAAGGCCAGGTGGGGCATTGCATGGTATCCAGAAGGAGAGATGATGGCCGTCCAATGGTTGTTGGAAGGAAGAAGAGGTTGCGTGAGTGCAATGGATGAAAGTCTGCCGACAAGGCGTGGTGACCTTGGTGGGGAATTCCCACAGGGGATTGATCGGCGGAAGACTGTGCAATTCGGCCGAATACTGGAGAAAAGGCAGAAGTTCCTGTCTGCTTTGAGGTGACGACAGCAGGTCCTTCGCCAAGCGGGAGGAAAATACTGAAGACAAAATGTGCTGCTGAAAAAGGGAAAAGTCATGTAAACGCAAAAACACACCTCTACTATGGGAGCAAGATGTCTGGATGTTTTTGCAGTCCTTGAAGTTTTCCGACCCATAATTCGTTTACCGAAAAGGGAAATTCTGCGTTCGTATAGATAACCATACAAAGCAGAACACAACCTATCTGCCACCGATGCTCAGCCCACGGATCCAAGCCAGGGAATGCTATACAAGAATGTATATGTATACATATATATCAGACACTCTACAACACCCACCAACTGCTGTCACCTGGCTGTTCGAAAGGACCTGCCAGCAAACAAGGCACGTGCCAGCACACCACGTCCGCAAAAATCCTGGGCGAAAATGGCAATACCCAACGACTTACAGAGAGAGTCCCCACCGCGACACCGCCGCAGCAAGATTCACAAAGTCCTCCAACAACATAAGGAAGGGCCCACTCAAGTCATTACCGCAACCTTGAAAAGAAGCTTCAACACAACAAAGAAACAAACGTAACTCGACACAGATAAACGTTGCCTTCGAGTTCAGTATAGGACATTTTCAACTTTTTCAATATTGAATTTTCGCTTTTTGAAGAAAAACCCCTCACCGTTATTTTTCACTTTATTGATAAACAATTGTTGGTTGTTTCGTAAACTGTAAACTTGACCTATAACCTCTAACACTAAAACTAGTTCATTTGTTACTTTTGATTCAATTTTAAACAGAGATGACTTCTTATGCTAGTAGTTCTGCATGGACCTCATTTTTAAAATCTATCGCATCATTTAACGGTGATTTATCATCATTAACAGCTCCACCATTCATTTTATCTCCTGTTTCATTAACTGAGTTTTCACAATATTGGGCTGAACATCCAGATTTATTTTTAGAATCCGCATTTATCGATAACAATAACTTCAAAGAAAAATTATCTGAAATTGATCCAAATGTGGATTCACCAGAATTGGCTAAAATCTTATCCGTCACTAAATGGTTCATTTCAACCTTAAAATCACAATATTGTTCACGTAATGAAACTATGGGTTCTGAAAAGAAACCATTAAATCCATTCTTAGGTGAATTATTTGTTGGGAAATGGGAAAATAAATCAAATCCAGAATTTGGTGAAACTGTATTATTAAGTGAACAAGTATCACATCATCCACCAATTACTGCTTATTCTATATTTAATGATAAAAATGATGTTAATTTGCAAGGTTATAATCAAGTGAAGGCTTCATTTACTAAATCATTAATGTTAACCGTTAAACAATACGGTCATACACTTTTAAATGTTAAAAATGATGAATATCTTTTAACTCCACCACCTTTACATATTGAAGGTATATTAATGGCTTCACCATTTGTAGAATTAGATGGGAAATCATATATTCAAGCTAAGAATGGTTTATTCACAGTAATCGAATTTTCAGGTAGAGGTTATTTCTCTGGTAAAAAAAACTCATTCAAGGCTAAAATCTTTAAAAATTATGAATCTTATAAGAATAAAGAATTTTCAATCTATACTATTAGTGGTCAATGGTCTGGTATCTCAAAGATTACTAAAACTTTAGAAAATGGTAAAAAAAGTGATGAAATTTTATTTTATGATGCTGATAGAACTGGTGCTGAACATCTTGTTGTGAAACCTGTCGAAGACCAACATCCATTAGAATCAAGAAAGGCTTGGTTAGAGACTGCTAAAGCTATTAAAAATAACGATTTCGATGGTATCGCTAAAGCAAAGACAGAATTAGAGGAAACTCAAAGAGAATTAAGAAAACAGGAAGAAGAAAAAGGTATTAGTTGGCAAAGAAGATGGTTTATTGATTTGGATTATTCAAATAAGAATACAACTGATGAAGAAACAGCAGCAAATGATACCACAAATGAAAATACTAATAATAATGATAATCTTGAAAAGCCAAGTGAAGATGATTCATTTTTAGCATTAGCTAGTCAATTCAATTTATCTACTAAAAATGTTCCAAGTGGAACTTTAATTGGTGATAAAGAAGATAGAAAGGACGGTTTAACTTCTATTCATTGGAGATTCAGAAGAGATTTATGGAACAATGAATCCGAAATCGTTTTATAATTTACCCACAGAAAGAAAACAAGAAAAACAACAACAACAACAACAACAACGAATAACTAACAGATAAAGTATCCTTAAATCAAACTATTCAATTTATACTAATATTATAATTTTTCATTTAACATAACCGATACTAGATTTATATAAAGAAATAAAAAATGTTGAATAGATAAACCACTGCAGTAATTTTTTTTTCTTTTCTTTTGTAATATTACTCTTGCTTTTCTTCTTTGTATTAAATAGATGAAGTTTGCTCATTATTCGCGGTATGAACCCTTGGCCAAAGGTATCTGATACTTGTCGAATTGAATGCTCTATATAATTTCCCAAAACGGTACTTATTACCCTTTCAGGCTGCATGTAACGAATACGGAAACTGCTCCTACAAAGGGAAATCAAGTGAAAGAAAAAATTTTATTTTGGCAAAAACTTAATAAATTTTAAGATGAGCATCGACTATTCCAATTAATTGGTGGTTAAGTTTTTTTCAGATTGCTTTATATTTTCATTCAAAAATAAGTAACTCCGACCAGTATACTTTGGAAATGGCTTCAGTTGGTAAACCTGCTCAATATAAACAATCTTCTCGTAAGGGTAAGAAAGCCTGGAGAAAAAATATCGATTTGACTGATATTGAATCAAATATCGAAAAGCAAAATGAATTAAAGATTACTCATGGTGCAGAAACTATGGAAAAGGTTGCAGATGACAAACTTTTCCAAATTGATACACAAGGTGACGAAGTCTTGAAGGAAAAACTTATAAAACGAAAGCAAATCAAAAAAAATCTAAAGAGTACTGAAATCTTGGAAGCAATCAAAACTAACTCTAAAATAGACGTTTTAAAGCATCCAAAACTTAATAATAAACATAGCAACAATAATGACTCAACAAGTAACAGTAAAAAAAACGGTAAAGTTCAAGGTGTCTCCAAGAAAGAGCTAAGTAAATTGATGGCCTTGGCAGGTAAGAAAATGGGCGAATCAAAATTAAAGACAAGAGTTTCGAAAGAAGGTTTAGTCAAAAGTGATTCCTTTGACTTATGGGGAGAAACAAAAACCGATAAAGTTCAGTTACCATCAGGTATTGAAATTAAAGCTAAGAAAGAAATAATACCAAAAGAGCTTTTAGAAAAATCCACAACAGGATGGTCGAAAGCCACCGTTTTACCAAAAACTTTATTAGAGAAACCAGTTCAAATAGCTGAATTTGATGATACCCCTCATGCCGGTAAATCTTATAATCCAGATAAAAGACAATGGTCGGAATTAATAGATCATGAGTACAAAATTGAAAAGGCTAAAGAAGAGACTAGAATCGCATTAGATGAATACAAGAAAAAAATTCAACATTTAATGGAAACTTTAGATGATAGCGAAGAAGATTCTTCCTCAGATGATGGCAATTCTGATTCTGATGATAATGAAAACGACGATGAAGAGGAGGAAACCGAAGATAAATATAAACTATCTCTCAATCCTGCCATTAAAAGGAAGAAGAAGACAAAATATCAAAGAAATAAAGCTAAAAAACATGAAGAAAGACTTAAATTGCAAAATGAATTAAAGGACTTGAAACGAAAAGTAAAGGAATTAGAAAAACTTGAAGATATTGAACAAGAAATTGAAAACTCTACACAGAACACTGTCAAAGGTGAGAAAAATAACAAAAGAAAGGCAAATAGAAATAAACTAGGTACTAAATATGGTATTTTAAACGAAAAATTAGAAATTAAGTTTGAAGATGAATTGAAAGATTCGTCACTAAGAAAACTAAAACCAGAAGGTAACCTGCTATATGAAAATGTTAGAAAATTACAAAGTGCTGGTAAGGTAGAATCACGTATTCAAGTACATAAGGGTAGAAGATACAAACCAAAGATTACAGAAAAATGGACTTATAAAGATTTTAAATAACTTACTGTTATTTGAAGTAATGTTTATCAAAATTAAGCAACTAGCTAACTCATAAGCTTCATTCGTCATTTCGTACCTTTATTCTTCAATATTTAAGCAAAAAGTAGGATGTTCCATGAGTCAACTGCTTCGATAAGCCGATTGGAAATTGGGACGTTGAATATATTTATATATGGATATGATATATGGATTAATAAATATTTGTACATTATTAATTACTCGATAGGTATACTTAAGGTTTGCACCTTATATATATCGCTTAGGCTTTTTTCTCGTATCCTTTTGGCACTCTGTAAAGCTTCAATCATCTTATCTTTTCTCCCAATTATTTCATTTAGTTCTCTGATTCTGTTTTCCTTACTTTCCAGTAACTTCTCTAATGAAAATATATCATGATATTTCGAGCTACTCTCAGTGAGGTTTTTATTAGGTGATAAGCATTTGTTTTCTTTGTCAGTGGTCAAATCCAATAATTTTTGCTCAAGACTATTGGTATAAGTTTTATATTGTCTAATCTCCGACTCTAAACTTTGAACTTTTGTTTCAAGCAAATTTCCTACTTCCACGGGTAACATTTCCACGATTTCCACAATTTGTGAATCGCTCAATTCAACATTATCCTTGTCTAATAATTGTTCCAAATTGATTATCTTATCCTTTAAGATTCTGTTTTCTGTTTGTAAATTAGACAAGGTCGGGTTATTAATACTTGTTCTATCGAAGTTAGTAGAGCTACTACTATAATTAGAAAGACCTGGCCCAAATTCACTTGCAGCTAAATTCTCCTCTAGTAACTGTTCTTGTTCCAGTTGGCTGTTCTGTAACTGCTGCATTTTCAAATTAGTGATCAAAGTATCTTGTTCTTGTAGCAAACTGGTTAATTCTTTTATTTTGATATCTTTATCAGTTTCGCCTCTGAATGAAGTCGGCTTCTTGATAGTATTTATAGATACATTTTTTGCTCTTGAGGCAAACCTTATAGTGTTTAAAGTTTCTGTGTTGGCGTCTTTGCTGGGATCAATGGTACATATAGTACTAATGACTGAGTTACCAGATAATGCTGATCTTAGTATTCTAGTTAATTTAGAGTCCCTATACGGTATATGACCTACAGAGTTAAAAGAAATAGAAACATTATCAGATAAGTTTGATTCAGCACTTAGTTTTGAGATTACTGTACCAAGAGCTAATAAAGACTTATTAATGTAGGAACCTTCTTTACGTCTCTCCAATTGATTTGATGCTCTTTCTGAACCTGCTAGGTCGCATAGTGACAAAATATTCACCTTTTTAGAACCAGTGACGGCATCAGTGAGAATTAATTTGATTTGAATAATGGCGTGAGATCTAGAACTTCTCGTGTTATAATCTGTTTTACCAGTCTTTCTCAAAGTCTCACCATGCTTCACCCATCTCATTAATTCACTACTATCAGTACATCTTTGTTCCGTTAAACCAATAACATTGACACCATTATTTGTAACGTCGTCTCTCATCTTTAATTCTGTATTCCTATTTTTTGAGTCCAATAAATCATAAATTCTTTCATTATAAATCTCCAAGTATGAAACTAGCACTTCCCATCTCGTTGAGATGATGTCATTGTAAGATATTAACAGTTTATTGAAGATTGATGAACTACATAACTCAACAATACCACTTATCTTATGACCGAAGTCACTTAAATCATTAATATCTTTTGTTATTTTGTTTTGATTGTTATGGAATTCATCACCTAACATAGTAAAAGTTTTACCTGAACCAGTCATCCCATATGCAAACAAAGTCGCATTTGAACCATTAAATAAGTGGTCTACCAAGTCGATACCAATGGAATTGAAAATACTTAAATTACTTGATTCTGGACCGAAAATATTATCAAATTTAACATGACCGTGATCATGGTTATAAATTGTCTGATCATTTAACCGTATCCAACTGGATTCAGTAACTGGTTTGATTCTGATCGCCACTGTTATATTACCAGTATATGTCTGGGAGTTATTGCTTGCTGCACTTACTGGACTGTGGAAACCTTTTTGATGCGGTGAAGTAATAGTTGGTATTGAAGATGACTTTGTTGAGTACTTTTTCTTCAATGAGATTGATGATGCTATAGATAGTGAAGTTGAACCAGATGAAGAATTTGAATTATTACTCGAAATCGACGTCACTGAGGGTGATCTCGGTCTCAATCCAAAAGATTGTCTTCTAATAACGTTGCTGGTAAAACTGGAAGTTGAAGATAGTGCAGGTGAAGACAAAGTAGGAATTTGTGACGGTTTAGGCGAAGCGAACTGTGACCTAATTGAAGATCTTCTCATTGATGGACTTGGAGTAGCTTTTGGAGGTAGCATGTTCATCTAAATATAGGAGTTGATAGTAATCCAAATTAAATGGCAAAATAAACTTTGAACAGTAAGAGGGTCAGAGAACTATGGAATTTGGAGTATATTGTTGAGTCTTATTGAGTGTTCAAAGAATCTGATTCAAAAAAATGACGAGCAATGCACTAACTGTAAAACGAATGAAAGTAGCAAAAGTGGCAATGCAAATTGAAGTAAGCCCTAGTATTGTGGAATGGTTCTAGGCTACAAGTGTGGCAGTGTATTTAGCACTGGTGGGATGCACAATGGCTACTTTAACGATGCTCGAACATTTTAATTTTTCTTGAAATTTTCAGTTTTCTCGGTTTTGACAGTTCCAGAGTTGATCCAGTCAATGTGGAACCCCAGAACGTTGCAGTTTGGAAACCGTACGGCTGCGGCATCTTGTTAAAAATATTTTGTTATTTAGTATTTTGAATATAGAGCTTATAAAAAGAAATAGGAGATACAAAAAAATTCTCATTTAGATTCTTGGAAAGAATAAAAAGACTCCCAGACAGACATATCGTTAAACAACCAAAAGAAAGAAAATGAAAGAAGAGTAGCAAACTATAAAGAGAAAAAGAAGTCTGAGAGACAAAGTCAGTTTGATCACGTCCGTCAAATTAAGTCTGAAATTTTAAAGCAAACCAAAGAAAGATCAAAATCAATTAATCAAAATCTGTGTGTTCAATCACATATTTAAATGGCTTCTGCTAAACCGACAGCGTTGTTTTCTACATCGTAAATGGAATAGTATTTACGCAAGAAAGCATCACCAATAATGGCCATTGGACCGACTGGTTCTGGGAAATCCATTGGTGTAATAGCAGATATACAAGTACCAGAAACCTCTAAAGTGTATTCATATGGGTTAATGGTAAAGTTGTAACCATTTAGGTTGAATGTCATATCAGGTAAACTAGCTCTTGAATCACAGTCCAAACTATACTGACCAGACCAACCTTTCTTGGCACCAATTTCGCTGTTGATAATTTCAGCAAGACCAGAAGGTAAAGTAATTAAAGAAGTACCAGTGTCAATTGCGGCACCATGATTCTCTAAGTCAGCAAATTCATCCCCTAATCCAATACCATTGAATTTGACTTCCCAATAAGCCTTACGACGAACTGGTAACCAAGTGATATTACCCTTGAACTTAGATTTGTCATAACCACCGAGGGTTATTTCACCACTTTTTTCAGAGTCTTTATCATTTAAATAAAATGCGAATTGTGCATCATCCACTAAACCCTTTTCAATAGCATTGTAGAAAGGTGGAACCACTTTATCAACAGAAATTGTATCATACGCTAAACCTAATATACCATCAAATTTACCGAATGCAAATGCTAAACCAGGTTCTTTTGTAGCTTCGGCAAAATCTTGCTTTGGTATTGTAAGGTCACCAATGGTTAAAGTATCTTGTGAAATATAACCTTCTAATGAACCGGAACCATACCTAATTGAAAAATCTGTACCATTTTCCTTATATGATGATGATTCAGTATGATCATATTTGGCATGTAAGAAACAAGCTAACGAACCACACTCAGCGCTTGGTACCCATAAATTAGATGAACCAGTGTCAAGGATAACCTTAAAGTCTTGAGGTGGTGTACCAATTGAAATGTCAGCATAATATTGAGCATTCATATAGTTTGATAATGGTAAATCATGAACATCATCAATCTTGAACGATTCATCGTTAACAAATTCATTGATGTTTGTAGAGAAGAATGGATGATCCCTAGAAAATTTAACATCAGAATAAGCCTTTTCAAAATTATTTAGATACTTTTGGCCTAAGTGAGCAACCTGATATTGCATTGGAATCTTCTTGGACATGATGTCATCCAATTTGTTCTTGTGTAAACTAGCCTTATGAACTTTAGCATTAACAAATGCACTGTCGTTGACTAACAACAAAGCCAATGGTAATAAATGTTGCAATAGCATTTCTAAGCTGTAATATTTTAAAGGGTGGATGATTCGATTATTCACGAAGTAAAAAGTACTTTTCTCTCTATAAAGCAGAACACAAAAAGATAAGTCCAATTAAATTAAATACAAAGTTTGAGTATAAACTGTACAAAATTGACTTTGTTATATGTAGTTGAGTTGCTGTATCTTCTAGGGTGTTTCCCGCTTATTTCACGGAGTGAATTGTAAATTCAATTCCTTCAAAATAAAGGGAAATGACGAAAATAGGACCAAAAACTGGTTGGGACGGGTAACGCTTATGCACATTGATTAGTAATCGGTGATGCACGTGACAGAGCGACCAACGGGTATGACTAAGCATGACTCAGCGTCACATAAACTGATTGTTATGTTCCACTAGCTTGCTATCCAGTTTGGCACGTTTCACTCTATGTTGCGACATCGTGGTTTCATCATCTGGAGATACCGACGAACCATCACTATTGAACTCTTCCATATGAGTAAGGTTGGTATTGTAATTGTTATTAGTTGTTCTTTTAGTGAATCCCATGTTATTAACAAGTTGGTTCTTACTATTGTCATCTTTATCGCGTAATTTTTTCATCTGTGCTAAATTACTTTGCTCAAGGAATTTCGTACCATAAGTTAATTCAACTTTAGTTTGTTCAACGATTTGTCTCTCTATGAGCCCATCCTCTTTACCGTCATTAAAAAGACCAGTTGAATCAACGATTTTAACATGAAACCCTATGAAAAACTTTTCTTTTCGGTCCCATAATATTTTGATTTGGTCACCATCATGTAATAAAATCTTTTCACCTTTTTTCAGTGTATAATTGTTAACATAACTAACATTGGACCCGCTATGACAGTACCATAAATCATCAAGACCTTGAGCGGGTGATTCATAGAAACTTGGGCCAACTGGATGCCTTTTCTTATAGATAAGACAATGTATTCGAGATAATCTCATATCGTTAATAAAATAATGACATAAATTTGAACGGCCAATAAAAAATGTGTTGACACCTTGCTTTATTGAAAATTTAGTTCTCTTGAAACTGTTTTCCATCGGTGTTAATTGTAAAAATATACCGTCGCTATTATTTGTTACATTTTCTGCATTCTTTTTCAGAAGTAGATTCTTTTCATCTAGATCGTCTATTCTCCCTTTGCTGTTTTGTAAATTTTTTTGAGCGCTGGTTTGAATTATAGAATTTTGCGAAAACGCTTTAGTATTGCTATTTAACATCTTCTTTAATTTTTTATCATTACTTTTATTGGTTTGTAAGATCTGTTGTGTAAATCTTACAGGTGGTTTCAATGGGACCTTGAAGCCCTTCTTATCCATTAATTTGTTTAAGACAGCTTGTTCATTCTCTAGTCTTCTCTTAGTTTCGTCGAATTCTTTCGCCGTCGATTCTTTATTCTTCATTTCCAACATATGATTGTATTCAGCTTCATTCATATTTTGCAAATATGATTGCTGTACAACAGACTCTCTTAATGAAACTTGTGATGCAAATTCGTCAATTGGTTCATCCTCATCCTCAATAGCTTCATCGTCATTGTTATCGGCATCATCTTCTTCGTCAACTTCGTTTGAATTATCATTATTCTCATTAATAAATTCGTCATCTGTATTTAAGTTATAATTGATCATTTTAAGCCAAGGATGATTCAATGCCTTTTCCGCACTTGACCTCTTAGAAGGATCCACTTGTAATAATGAATCAATAAAATCTCGTGCTTCGTCTGAAATTCTACAATCTCTCAACGGCCCTTCATGATATGAACCACGACCAATTTGTTTATATAATTCTTGTGGTGTACTCCCACTGAAAGGTAAATGACCAGTTAGAATCACATATACAAGACAGCCCATTGACCACATATCAACTAACGATGAATATTCGTTTGGTTCGTCATCTGACTGTTCATTATCACTATTATTTCCTTTATCTCTATCATTCTTGTTTAAATTTTTATCTCTATCTTTAGTCTTATTATTTGATTTTGTATTTTCAGTAAATCTACCATCTATTATCTCTGGAGCCACATATGCTAAAGTACCACAGAATGTTTTCATAAAAGTACCATTACCTTGCACTTTTGCTAACCCAAAATCTGTTATCTTCACTAAGACTGGATCATCTTGTTCGATTAATATATTATCTGGTTTCAAATCACGGTGCGATATACCCATTGAATGAATATATTTAACAGCTTCCAATATTTGTCTTGAAATTTCACGGCCTGCATCCTCACCAACGGCGCCATGTGCGGCAACAAAATCCATTAAATCACCACCAGATACGAATTCCATTAACATATAATAATTTTCAACATCTTCATAAAATCCCTGTAGTCTAACGATCCTTGAGTGATCTAATTTTTGTAGTACCTCTAATTCTCTTGTAACACCATCTAAATTACCCATTACTTTCCTCTTATTTATAATTTTAACAGCATATGTTTTCCCAGTAGATCTTTCTACTGCTTTCTTCACTGTTGCAAATGCACCTTGACCAACTACTTCATCTTGAATAAAATAGTCATTGTAAATATTAGGCAAATTATCATATTTATTTTTATTGATATTATTGGTATTGAGATTATTGCTATTAGTGGATCCATTTAGTGCATTGGAATTATTGTTTATATTCAGGTTTTTTTGATTAATGTTATTAGTATTGTTGTTACCATTCATATGATTTGTATTAGCGTTTAATTTGATTTGTTCTAGTCTCTGTTTAAATTTATCATTGATGAAAATGACCAATGAAACAGTATCTGCTGCAATACCGACACCGACAGTAATCTCATCACCTTGAGAGAGTAATTGATTTGTATTTTTCTCTAACTTGATTCCATTTAGCCAAGTGCCGTTTGTCGATATATCTCTCAATAATAAATTACCGTCTTCACCTAGAAGTATCTTGAAATGTTTATTGGATAATCTGTTTATATTACCTAAATGATAATCCGACTCCACATTCCTCCCAAAGATCCATTCCTTTTTTATCGATGATTTCATATTTGAGACCTCCACTGGATCTAATTCCATGTCATGTATGGGTATTTGACCGGAAGTACAAATTACACGGAAGACAATCCGATCATTCATCTGCTCCTGTGTGAACTTTTCCACCAGATACCTCTGTGTAGCCTGTGTGGTTTGTTGAGTAGGCTGAGTGATATCCATCTTGTGTTTAATATGAGAATGATGTGAATGTGTTAATACAGATGCAAACGGTATGCTTTGACGGTAGACCCAGTGCCCTAAGTAAAGAACCTGGCAAATGTGAATGTGTTTCTAGCAATTGATTCCACAACGAACGGCACGGCCCTCCCAGTGGCAGTACTTCCCTTCCTGATGACAAACTTGAGTTATCGAAACGAACAGAAGCATCTTCAAAATTCAATTTCAAAATCGGGCGTCTGAGTAAGAAACCGCATCAGGTAGGACACACAGCGGGACGCACACATGACGAACACGCTGCCCAGGAAGAGACTGCTGAATGACAGGGATATGACCCTGTGGGAGAACTCAGTTACCATGGGCCAGCTGGTGGCCTTTATTGAGAAATTGGCACAGGCCGTGATCGGTCACACTAATGATCAGTATGAATTACCAATATCTGGGAATGTTAACAAGACAATAGATCTACTCGAACATGTTATTGCGATTATTAATCAGAATCCCGTTGTAAAGGAGGCCGAATTGTCTCGTTTCGGTAAGGTCGAATTCAGAGACTTTTTTGATTCTTTAAATGATCAATCTTTTCACTTGCTAAGAGAAAAGTATCCCGAATTAACCCCCGATCAAGTTCTTCAATTGCGAACATACTTCGTAGAATCCTGGGGCGATAAAAGAAGAATTGATTATGGTTCTGGTCACGAATTGAACTTTGTTTGTTTCCTTTTCAGTCTAACCAAATACGGTGTATTTGATCTGAGTGAGGATCATACAGACGCAACCAACTTAGTTTTGAAAATTTTTATTAAATATTTAGACCTCATGAGAATATTGGAGACAAAATATTGGTTAGAACCAGCCGGTTCACATGGTGTTTGGGGGTTAGATGATTATCATTTTTTACCGTTTCTATTTGGTGCATTCCAATTATCAACCCATAAACATTTAAAGCCAAAATCGATAAGAGACATTGAAATTGTTGAACTCTTTGCGAATAAATATTTATATTTTGGGTGCATATCGTTTATCAACAAGACAAAGACAAGTTCCACATTAAGATGGCATTCACCAATGTTAGACGATATAAGTGGTGCTAAAACTTGGTTAAAAGTAGCAAATGGTATGCTTAAGATGTATAAAGCTGAAGTCTTATTGAAATTGCCCATAATGCAGCATTTTTATTTTAGTGAAACTTTACCTTGCCCTGAAGGTATCTCTTCACCTGATGATAGTGATAATCACAATGATGATAATCCAGCACATGTTCACTCTAATTGGGGAGATTGTTGTGGTATCAAGATACCAAGTTCCATTGCAGCATCACAAATGAATCAGAAAAAATCGCATACAAAACGCTTACCCTTTGACTAGGTAGACTATACTTCCCAGTGTCTTTTTACAGTTTTTGATTTATCTATAAACTTATGACAGTTATTTGACAGTTACTTATTGAATACTATTTTGGAATTGTTGGAAAGTAACAGTAGAGAAATGAAGCAAAATTTTCAATAATGTACGAGTATTTTTAGAAATTGTTTAGGCTTTCTGGTGGCAAGACACATTAGTTTTTATAAACTAAAAGGGAGTTTTATCTGGAGTTAATTTAGTATATATGTTTATAAGATACATTTATAGACCCTTAGAATGAGACCCTTTCGTCTGGGAGTTCGTATTCTTCAAAATTTTATTGTTTTGTTAAAAATTCCAGTTTCAAACGTGAAAATAAATAAAAAATCTCTAATATTTTTTCGAAGTTTTTACTTATACGTTTCGAAACGAAGCACCACATGGTAGGCTACCCCTTAATTCCAACTAGATTTGTAGTATATAAACACATATATAATCGAATCGATCTTTCTAATAATTTTTCACAATAATGTAGTCCCTAAAGTTAAATTCGAAATAAATGTCTGGTAAGAAAGTTTTGATTGCTGTATCCTCATATTGCGAACCCTTTTATGCTGATGGTGCAAAGACAGGTGTCTTCGTCGTCGAGGCCTTACATCCATATCTGGAATACTCAGAACAAGGCTTTGAAGTTGATTTTGTCTCAGAGACAGGTAAATTTGGTTGGGATGAACATTCATTGACTGAAGATTTCTTAACTGGTAAAGACAAAGAAATTTTTGATGACAAGAACTCTGACTTTTTACAAAAGATTAATAATCTTAAAAAAGCTAGTGATGTAAATTCGGATGATTACTGTATCTTTTTCGCATCTGCAGGTCATTCAACTCTATTTGATTACCCAAATGCTAAAGCTTTGCAAGAAATTGCAATGAATATTTACGAAAATGGCGGTATCTTGGCAGCTGTTTGTCATGGTCCAGTTATCTTCAATGGATTAATTGATGAAAAGACAGGTGAAAATATTGCAAAGGGTAAATCATTAACTGGCTTTACCGACGAAGGTGAAAAAGTTCTAGATGTAGATGGTATTATGAAAGAAAAGAAAGTACTTTCTGTCCAAGATGTATTTAAAAAATGTGGCATTAAATATTTACCACCAATTGGACCATGGGATAATTATTCCATTACAGATGGCAGAATTGTCACCGGTGTCAACCCTGCATCTGCTAAGGATACCGCCAAGCGTTCCATAATTGCCTTGAAGAAATAGACTTTTTGTCTAAAATGAATGTTATCACTACATATCCATGTATAAGCTTTTATATACAACTTTTCTTACAATGTGTTACTTAACTATGCTATACTCGTACGGATCCGAAATCTGGTATCCATGGCACGCCTGGGTGTGTTTCCTCAGTTGCAGTTTCATCTTGCTTCCACATCTTTATGCTCTTATCTACTTCACCTGTGATTAACATTTTGCCACTTCTATCAAATGTACTTGTCAAGATACCACGTTCACTCTCCAAAGAACCTTCTGTAGCGACAGTTCTTATGGTCTGGAAAAGATGACCAGACTTGTAATCAAAAAATGACAATACACCATTGTCACCTCCAGCGACTAATACGTCATTTTGATTCACCGCCAGAGCGTTTATTATGCCACAAGTCTGTGATTCAAAATTTGTTAAGAGTGAACCATCTGGTAACCTCCATGATCTTATATCATCCGTACATGCTGATGCCATAGAGAATTCTGTTGGATGGAAAGTCATGGTTCTGATGGATCTCTTATGATGAGTTAACACATTCATAGATTTATCAGCAATAATATCCCACAGTCTTAGGGTGGAATCATTGGAACAACTTACAATTTGTGGATCAACTGGCAAACATTTCACCTTTGTTATGGGTGCCTTATGTCCAGCTAAAGTTTTTATGGCCTTTCTTGTTCTCAAGTCCCATATCCTGACAACACTATCTCTGCCACCTGTAACAATCAAATCCATGGTGGGATGAATATCGACCGTATTAACACCAGATAGATGACCATGGAAATCTCTAATGGCCATATTTTTCTCCAAGTCCCAGCATTTAACCAATTTATCGTCACTTGCGGAAAACATATAGGGATGTCTGCTAGAGACAACAACGTCCTTAACGGTCATTGCATGACCGGAAAAGGTCAATTTCAATCGACCCGTATTCAAATCCCATATCTTTAAATTGCTATCGCTACTACCAGTGACAAACCATTCGTTACTGACAGGATCCACAGACGCACATCTAACCCACCCGAGATGTCCATTTATAATCTTACTTAGTTGCCAAGGTTTATGCCATTGCGGTTTCTGTGAAGCTACGTTGGTCAATCTGTTAATCATGGAATCAGTATCAATCTTGAAACTATTTAACCCAGAGTTTCTCTCTTCGTCCACCACCGCTTGCAGCCCTTTAGGCAGTTGCCCGAGCTTACTGAATTCGTTCTTCCACCGAGCCTGGACGTAAACATCGTCCACCTCAGCCAACTGCATACTCATCGTGTTCTGCCGAGTCTTCCTTCACATTCCATCGGTGGAAACAGCAGCTTGTTTTGTTTTGAAAAAATATTTCATGAAAAAAAATAGTCAAGCTGGAAACTCAATTCCATTTAAAGGGAAGAACTCTCGATCCGAACGTTGTCTCAACTCTCACATCTTAACGTCTCCACTGTCTGATAAACATCATAATTGGGTTACAAGCTACATTTTGCTGCCATTTTTGGGTCTATATTCTTCTCAACAGCTGCCCTTTCCCCTGCATTATTAACACTGTTTACGTGTAACCACCAAGAAGTTCAGTCGTTATCAAAATATATCAAGCCCTAGGTAGAAAAATTTAAGAGATCTACATTTATCTTTTAGCTTTCTGTAAGTCACTGCTCCATAAATATGAGTTCGAATGTTAATTTAATGCAATCATATAATAAGGCTGAACAAAATAATATCAAATCGATAATAAATCACTCATACAATAAATTATACTGTGAATTTACATCCAATGAACTAAATGAAGTGGGCAATTATAAAATATTGAATCAGATCGGTGAAGGTAGTTTCGGTAAAGTCTACCTAGCATTACATAGACCAACACATAGGAAAGTAGTCCTAAAAACAAGCAAAAAAGATGACCCAAATATTGTTAGAGAAGTATTTTATCATAGACAGTTCGATTATCCATATATCACTAAATTATATGAAATCATTACAACCGAGACTAAAGTGTGGATGGCATTAGAATATTGCTCTGGTAAAGAATTATATGATCATCTTTTGAAATTGAAAACTATACCGATTGCCGAATGTATTGAATTATTTGCACAAATTGTTGGAGCTGTTTATTATGCACATTCCTTAAATTGTGTTCATCGTGACTTAAAACTAGAAAATATTTTGTTGGATAAAAATGGTAATGCTAAATTGACAGATTTTGGTTTCACAAGGGAAGCAATTACGAAAAATACTTTGGAGACTATATGTGGTACTACCGTTTATATGGCTCCTGAACTAACTGAAAGGAAAAATTATGATGGATTCAAGATCGACATATGGGCATTAGGTATTATCCTATACACCATGATTTGCGGTAAAATGCCATTTGATGAAGATGATGAAACAAAAACTAAATGGAAAATTGTTAATGAAATGCCAGATTTTAATAATGAGTTGCTCACTGAGGATTCAAAGGATCTCTTAATTAGATTACTAAAAAAAAATGCTGAAGAAAGGCCAACAGCTAGAGATATCTTACAGCATAATTTTTTACAACCTTTTGGTAGTATGATCTTGGAAAAAACTGATAAAACAATAATTAAGCAAAGAAGAGGCGCAACATATTTCCATTCTAGAGTTGAGAAAAGGTTACTGAAAAGATTAAATAGATCTGGTTTTGATACACATTCTATTAAACAGTCTTTGACAAATAAAAAATGTGATTCCTTGTCTGGTCTTTGGTCCCTACTTCTAGAAAAAGAAAAAAAATATGAGAGACGCAACTATCAAAAGAGAAGTAGATCAGTTTTATCCGTGAGAAAGGTTATGGAAAGTTCATTTTTAGGTTCAGGGACCAACCAGCATCAACCGTCTCACGATGGAACTGTTTTAAGAAATAATTCAGAAATTTCTAAGGTTACTTCGATATCAAAAATTATAAACAAAACAGCTGATGCTGGACTTAACCTCTCCCCGTATTCTAGTAGGAAGACTTCTGCATCTACTCAAGCGCTTGAAACAAAACCAAATAGAATAGAGAGATCGTCTTCAAATGTTACCAATATACTTCCCTCAAGAGATGCTAATCATTTAATAAAAAAAAGCAATATCTTCAAGAGAGTCTCTGATTTTTTCAAGGTTAAATTGCATAACGATTTAGCAACATCCATTGATGAAAGAGGACGTTCCACTAACAGTTCCTCCACAATTTCGATAAGGACAACGTCCCCAAATAAAAATTCAACTGATAAGAAGAAGAAATCTTCCCCCGGGAAAAAGAAAATTTCCATTACTTCTAATCTTAATCATAATTCAACTACCCAAATTACACTAAGGAAAACGGATGTAACGAAATCGGTAAGTTCACCGAAGATACAAATAGATGAACCTCAAATAAAAAGATTCAAGTCTGTCTCTTCAAGCGAAAACTCACGGCAAACATCGTATGGTAACTATGATAATGAAACCAGTACAGCTCTAGCACATTTTTCTGAAATTAAAAAAGTTTCCTTATCTCAATTACATTCAAGACCTTTATCTAGTATTTCACAAATTTCTAATGACACTTATACGTCTGATTATTCCACTGATGGTACAATATCGTTTTTCCAAAGAGGCCACACAAATGACCCTAAAAGGCCTAGTATCAATCAAACACTTTCAACAGGTGATTTATCTCAAGTTTCTAAGAATGAATTTGCTGGGAATGATAAAATACCTAATAACATCACTAAATACCAACATCGTTATATCACGAGAAACTTAAGTGTCAAATCAGATATATCAAGTAATTCAGAAAGAAGTTCAAGGACTGATTCGTTTTATGATATAACGACCTCTTCACCACCCATTATACATGATTTAAGAAATGCTCAAAGGTCCTCATCTTTGAAGGAGTCTGTTTTACCTATGATTGGAAATAGTCAACCTCAACAACAGCAACAACAGCAACAACAGCAGCATCCATGGTCAACTAAAAGAATTTATGCTACAAGCAGAAGAAGTCCACTTTATAGAAGGGGTAGAACGCATAAATCACATTTTCTAAAGAAGAACAGTTCCGCGAACGACTACACAATCAAAGAAGAAGACTCAAATTCTTCATCTGGTGGTGTACCAGATAACATCAATGATGAAGTCCCTAGCATGTTTACCATTTCTAACGAATTCAGGGAGACTAAGCTTCTTGCACCTAGAGCCCTGAGTAAAATAACAGAAGGTTCACTATTGCAGTCTTCTGAAAATATGTCACCTTTAGTATTGAGAGAAAATGGAGAGGCACAGGAACTAATCGAAGATGAAGATACACGAAATATGAATCTTGCTCATAGTGATAGCGAGGCGTTTACAACTTCGAATAAGTTAACCTGTGTGAAACCTGCCAATACTGATACACCATCACCTCTTGGAAGGACCATTAGTGATGATAGTGAATGGGCATCATTTCCTTACGACTCTAAATCGATTTTACATTCGGACGATGATGATGATGATGAATCAGAACATGGAGCTGACTTGGAAGATAACTTTTCTGATGCTGATTTTGATCAGAAATCTTAAACTTCAAAAATTGTTCCTCCAAATTATATTAATATTCCAACAGCCGATAGAAGGAGTAAGATATTGAATATAATAAATTCTGTAACTATATTTTTAAATCATACTCACATATTTATTTATGCAGTCATATATATATATAAATAATAATATTACATTTTTTTCCTGTCCATTACATGCCATCACTTTCTTCCCAAGTTGACATATTTCTTAATAATGATACTACTGGATTATTTCTGGGGCTGCTTACGGACAAAGACTCAAAAACTTGCTGCAAGGCAAACGACATATCCTCTTTTGTATCATTTTTACCGATATACTCGTCCAAGACACGCATTGTTTCCTTTTCTTTTTCATTTAATTCATCATTACTATTCAAAATTTCTTCTTTTTCTATATCTATTCTGTTATCTGAACGTAATTCATCGACGTCATTCTCTTTCAATTTTAAAGCTTCCTTAAGGAAAAACTCGAAAAAGTCATCCTCATCAATATCGATCTTTTGTTCTTTGAAGAAATCATTAGGTTCTTGCTCATTATCACTTTCAGTGTCATTTTCTTGAAAATCTTTTTCCAATCCCTGTGTTGAATTATCAGTTATTGGACCAGTCGCATCCGATTTATCGATTTCATTTTCGTCAAAAATTTTATTAAAAAGATCAAGCGCCTCCATATCAGGTTTATCGGCGTCTCTATCAGAAAAAAGACCATCGTTTAATAATTGGATTTGATCATATTTGAAATCCTTAAACATTTCACATTCAGGATGTGAATTGATTCCCTCATCACGGATGATAATTGTTTTATCCTCCAGCAGTGATTGCATAGATATTTGTAAACATGAAGAAACGATTTTTTGTATCGGTATGTTGTCAGTTGCAAGTTTGTTAATATGTATGAAGGATGATAACAAATCAGCATGATTCTTAGGCATTAGTACAAGTAAATTTTGAGAAGTATCCCTTGAGTGATCTAATTTATCAATCGTAATCTTTCCGGTTAAACAAAATAGATTTTTAATGAGATAAGGTATTATTTGAGGATTATTTGCCCATATTTTGTAAATATTCGAGTTATTCACTTCTAATTGTAAAGTACCTAAATTCGTTAATTGCTGATTTGGAAATTTGTTTATGTTGTATAAAGTGTCCAGTCTTATTTGTAATTTTTGTAAATTTAGACATCTATAATAGTTATTAGTCATAAATTCTAATGATTCCGCAATTTTCAAACCACTATCAGGTTTGTAGTCTAGTGGGATCATTTTAAAGCAATTTTGATATAGCCATAACCTATTGTTTCCCTTGGGATGGTTAAACTCGACAGGCAATATGTCATGACATTCCATCATTAGGAAATCGCCATCAGTATCACAAATCTTAATGAAAACTTGATCCGTTCCACAATAATCGTTTTGAAACTTTCTCAATAAAGTGATAACTAGTTGTTCTTCCAATTTTACATTATCTTCCACGCAAATTTGACCCAAAATATATTTCAACCCGTTCTCCAATATGGTATCCTGTGTTATTTTTATACCATTGAATTCAGTCCAAGGAAATTGCATGTTCCAATCATTCAAAAACCGGCCCAATTTACTTTGTAAATCTGACAGCTTGTTCTCTAACTGAGTACCAATAAACGGATCCAGTACGAATATTCCGAATAAGAGATGTGTCTTCTTTGGAATATCAAATATGTTCAACATTCTGTCCTCATTATCGTACTGCCACAAATACGACCCATCTACCACTTCATTATCCAGGTGTAGTGTCATGTCTTCATAGATGGCACAGAACTGAGTGTGTTCGAAATGCTCCAACTAGTTGTATACATCTCACCTACAATAACAAAAGATATCAAAAAATAACAAAAGATTAACAAAGACTCACTTAAAGAAAAGTCCAAAATAGCCGCCAACCAGACCTGTCAACACTACCATCCCCATCCCAACTTGATGACATGGACCAAATTGAAGAGGCGGTTTGGAACGGCGCTGTAAATGTACAGTTTACGTTGCCCTCCGTGTTGACGGTACAGAACGTTAGAGATCCAGTATGCCATGTACAATTGAACAGAGAATCGTATTTGCCCTGTTTACTCGGTTCGATCTTGGCTAGACTACAGAAGTATATGAACTGTTTGCCTGAAACTGTAATGGACCAATTGTGGGTGGAATATGACGGTAAGCCGTTGACATGGAGTTTGCCCATAGGAGTACTGTACGATATGAGTAAAGCAGATGTGATTCGTGATAGATCGACCGAGAGCCCCAAAAGGGACTCTATCGAAGTGTGGAGTCTACATATATGCTGTTCAGCTAATTCTGTTGATGGTAACATGCCCTTAAATGTGATACCTATACAAGACAATAGTGACGACACTTTCAGATCCATGTGGATGCATAGTTGGAAGCAGTCTTGCTATATATTGAACGGTAACGCTAGAAAGATGATGTCGTTAGCTAGACATGAATCACAGCTGTTCTGGGGAAGTATATATAGTCGAAACCGTAGCCAATTTCAAGATATAGCGAGGAAAATTGTACCAAACAACTTAAAAAAGATACCTATAAAGGTCCATAACGCTAATAATGATAAAGAATTGATGCCTTTAGTTACCGTTGGTAATCGTGACTATACCATTGAACAATTGGTTAAAGAATGCTTGCAGAAATTCATTACTGAAACAGCTCGGCCAAATGGTTTACTAATTGCACAAGGGATAGTCTTAAAGCCAGATGATAACTTGAAGCAACTGTTTAATAGCCTATCATCTATTGATGGGTGGTTACATATTACCATTATATAACATTATTTCAATGAGAAATATCAAATTTTATAGAAAAAATTCACGATTGCCATCTAGTTATTCTGTTTAGTAACATTTACCATAGCAACAATATAGTCTTTATCGTGGGAGATAGAGCAAAGAAGTTGATGGTGATTAATGAACTTAGCGGCAAACTCAGCAGTACAAGAATTTGGATCAAAGTTCAATAAGGGTACACCGCGGGCAGTGTATGCCCTGAAGATCAATCTACTGTAAATGAACTGGGCAGTGGGCAATTCGTCGGGATCTATATAATTATTCAACGCTTTGAAAGCAGCTTCTTTCAAAGTCCAACAACCAGCAATGTACATTTGTAATTTTGCAAAATCAGCCTTCTGGTTTAGCTGGTGACAGTGTACCAATTCCTTTGGATGTAAAAACTTGTTCCAAAATCTACCACTTTGTATAGCGTTGCCAAGTGGGTACCTTTCAATTAGTCTACCAAATCTAGGTATGTATGCTATATCGATCCCACACCCCACTAAGTTCATGGCATACGACCAGAGATATGGCCCTTAGCTTATATAGCTTGTAGTATATATGTACCAAGATAAAATATATCACAGTTGAAATTCTTCGAAGAATGCCACTATCATCTCGAAAAGGTTATCCTGTGCCACTTTTGACTCGCAGTTGTGCGTTGCTCCCTCCACCTGGCCAGAGTGCTTAGACCAGAACTTGGAATCGGCAACAGACTTCCAGCAAGCGATCAGTTGTTGCTTGTCCACTTTTCCAGGTACAAATTCATCTTCTGCTGAATATGCTACTAGGAATGGTTTCCTCACCTGGCCAAAGCTCTTTTCAAGTGTCTGCAATGGTAGATCGCTACTGAAATGATCGTCATCCCCACCAGGAATTAGTAACGAACACCATCTGTACGCAGTGATCGGTGTGTTGAAAGCATGCTTTGAATATGCGTCAGATAGCAATTGATTGGATTTACCCATCTTGCATAATTCTCGTGCCCTCGCTGTTAAAATTCTGAGTTCTTCTGAAGACCCATTCATGGTGAATGCCTCACGATCAGATACGGAAGCTTGCATAATACCAGCATCTACCGTGTCTGGATAAGTCAAAAGATATGTCATTACGTCTTGTGAACCAGTAGAATGACCCATGAGGACGATTTTCCCACTTCTTTGTAGATCACTCTTCAAATACTCTACCAATGATTTAATCTCTTCAACGTCTTGTCTCAAGCTAGTGGTACCCCAGCCTTTGAAACTGCTTGTTAATTGTATTTGTATCACTGAGTACTTATATGGTGCTAAAAGTTGTGGTAGCTCAGAAACATAGGGAACTGTCAATAACCCATCTGTCATACCACCTATCATGATAAGCACATTAGGTAACTTAGTGGGCCCAAATTCGAATGCCACATGTTCATTATCATATTTATGCAATATTCCTTCCATTTTTACCACTCTTTATCATACGTTGTTTCACTTTTGGAATGAAAAAATTCCAATGTCAATAGGTATATCTTTATATCTTTATATACTCTTTTATGCCGAATTTTGTAAATACCTAACCTTTAAGGTCGTATAGATCAACCGTCTCTATGGAGTTATTACTACCGTTGGTGCCTTGTTGGTTGCGATGTTTGCCATCTTCTTTACTGCCAATACCATGCTCGATAGGCTCTTCTTCCTGCTCAGTCGCATAATTTGTTAGTGGTTCGCCCCAAATACATAATATACCTTTGGGGAAACCATTATCTTTCACAAATAAAATCTTACATCGAGCTTGCGAACCCATTACAGTTTCAGTTGCCTTCGATATTTGAAACAAATTCGAATTTCTTGGTAAAAACAATATTATATTATTAGTGTATTGAACAAAACTTTCCAAAAGTTCAGTGAGCCCCATAGGTTGTAAATTCTCCTCCACATCATAAATATCTTGTTTCAAGTATTCTGGACCACCCCAAGGCGGTGATGCAAAGATTAAATCAACATTTTTGGCTGTCTTTCTAGGCAATCTATTATGTAGACCCCAATTCACTTTATTCAACCAAACTCTGTCAGCCACACCATAAGCTTGACAATTCATAGCTGTACAATATAGATGTTTGATATTTGCATCAAACCCAACAACGTGTGGGAAATATTTAGCAAACTGGATCGTATTACCACCACCACCACAAAAGATGTCCCATATATAATTGGCATCGGGTATGCAAGCTTTCACGAATTTAGCAACAAAAATGGCAATACTTTCTGGTGTAACACTGTACCAGAGCTCAGTGGTCATATAAATGTTGTTTTGGTTTATCTTTTGGAAGATACTCTTCCTATTTCTCCAATATTTATAAATGGCTTTATCATTAATGGGCCGATTGTTGTATACTCTGAGGGTATCATTTTTTATCAAATCCTTAATTTGAGAATAACGATTCGGTGATCTCTTCTTCAGTGATTTATTGAAGTGTGAAGCATGCAGTAACTTCTTACCCATTTGTGATCCAATATTTGTGATATGTTGGCCAAAGGGGGGTATCGCTTCTGGCGTGCACTGTGTGGGTTGGTGTCGTAGTGTTGTGTTGTCTGCGGTGTTTTGGACGCGATGAGCTGAAATTTTTCACTTTTGAAGGTTTTGCCCTTTTGGGACATGATGGGCTGCAGTTTGGACCCTAAACTTTGGGGTCGTGGAGGCACTTTGCGGTGATAGTGTGTGGGGGGCTCACGCCAGGGTCGTGGGTGTGTCAAGCATGGGTTGCTGATGGGCGAATGTCGCTATCTGCAGTAGCTGTACCCGTATAAAAGAAGGGCAAAAATGGAATGCCTTGGGATTTTGTTTAGATGTGGAAAGGCCTGCTTATTCGGCAGAGCTTTGCCCTGAGCAACATCGAACTGACAGCTCCAGCTCACTGCTGCGGGAGCCAGAACCACCCAGTGCACCCCACAGAGAACCCACACACGTCTGCCACGGTTTGTGGTGCAGCCAAAGCGGTACCCCAATAAATTGGGACCGCTGGGTTTTGGACTATTTCCTCTTCGGGAAATGCTGGATTTGTGCCATGGTCGAGAGGGTATATAATGAACGGGCACCATAGCAGACTCTACTCGACGCAACAGATTATTTATCACACTGCAAGTGCAATTGCTAACACGATTTTATAACGCTACACTTTACTCCTTTCAATTCAGAAGCAAAAATAATTACATAGACCACATTTAACCACTATGAGTATCATCCGAGTACCTACAAGGACAAAGACAAAGTCTTTTAAAGGCGAGCAGATGGACTTCAAGTTCCCAAACAACTTCATGGATCGACCTGACATGAATACAGATTCAAACGATATTGCTTTGAATAATCATTTCTTAGTTAATGATACTCTCAGTTCCGATGCTTTGAAAAATGAACCACTACTTTCTTTGTGTTCTACAAAGCAAGACATATCAAAGGCAAATAGTTCCACCGATGGCAGCAACTACTACTCCTTTGCCAACATTTCAGACAATACAACGTCACCAAGCTATTTCCATAGTGGATCGTCACAAAATGATGATATTGTATCAATGTTACATCTAAACAGCCTGAATGGAATGCCTCGTACCATGGCTCCTAAAAAATTAGATACTTTCACGATAAGTAAGATAAATACAAACAACAATACTTCGCAATCAATGATAAGCAATACCAGAGATTCTATCCCAACAGCAGACAATATTTCTTATGCCATCTTATCAACTGAATCTATAGACACAACAAATTTGAAATCGCTAAGATTACCAACAAATTCAACAAATTCAACAAATTCTACGACGTCAACCAGACAATCTTCATCCATAGTCAACATGGGTGATAATAGTTCAATAAATCACCGTAAGAAAATGAACCAATTATCCATCAGAAGAGGAAGCTCTAGAAGAAATTCTACAGTGAAAAGAACACCATTGAACTTATATCGGAAACCAACAATGAGGAAAGTGGAATCAATAGTCTTTTCCTCATCATCAATAAATACTTCCAAACAATCAAGTACCCATTTAAATTTGCACAACAATGATAGTGCTAAAGAAAATAATGAAACTGAGAAAACTAGAATCGCCTCCAAAAAATATAAGAAAGCTATTGCAAATAAAGAGCTACCTCGTTTACCATCTTTACAACAATCAATAATCTTGGAAGTGCCAGTGACCAATTGCACCAAACTGAGAAAACAACGTTCCTACAAGGCAATTGAAGGTTCAAATAAGTTTGCAAGCAAAAAAAATGGAGTATTAGATAAAAAGAATTTTGCCCCAAGCAACAATGCAAGGAAAAGTTCATTGAAGAGAAGTAATGCTATTAGATGTCACGGTGGATTGCTGCAGTATATGGAACAAGTTGGTCTTAAGATCAAAAAAATTGTAACTAAATTAATATTTGTAGTGAGAAGAAAATTGTTCAGATACAATAATACTGTAAAATCTAAGAAAAAAATTGATACCAACAATGGAAAATATAAAGTTATTAATAAGAAACAAATTAAACATCACCGTCCCATGGAGAGAAATCATAAAAATACTACTCATCTAATGCAAAAGCAAAAAGGTTATATGAGTAATTTACAAAGATCGATATCAATCAGATCTTTGAAACCATTATTAAATAGTGATGAAGCCTTAAATTTTGTTAGAAAATTAAGTGAACCAAGTTTAATCAACAAAGAAAGTATTTATAATTTATTGAACAATGACAAAGAAATAGACTCTTCACTCGAACAAAATAAAACTACCAATGAAACTACAAACAAAAATAAATTAATTGTATCTACTCATGTGACCAGAATGAATTCTATCATGAAATCACCAGTAACTAATACTAATGTTACCAACGTTAGGAATAGTAGTACATTGAGAAGAACGAATTCAAGTATAAGAAGAGCCGCATCAATTCAAACGTCTATCACACCATCTACTAGTACATATTTCGCCAGTTCCAGTAATCCACCAGTTAACGGAAATAATATTAATAATATTAGAAGTAATAACAGTTCCATTGATAATGTGAATGTTTTGATGAGGGCTACGAGCAATTCTCGTTCAAATCGTAATTCATCAAGTAGTAATTATAGTTCAACTTCAACAAGCCCTGTTAGAAAGGGTAGATTAGTTAAATCATTTGGTTCTAACTCTTTAAATTCATTAGTAAGACAACAATCTATTGTCGTCAAGAATCAAGTGATACCAATCAATCAATATTCATCAATAATGGAAGAAGATGAAGACGAGATTTCAGAAAATGTTGCCAAGAAAGATAATTACCATACTAGTAATGTTAAAAGCAACAATAACGTATTTGGTACTATAAAGGAAGAGGAATTTGAAGATTCAAATGGAAACCAATGTTTGATCCGAGACAATACTGTGAAATCCAATGAAAGTGAAACCAATTCATCGATTTTTACCACTTTGAAGACCGATAACAAGATAGAAGAGAACGAAGATACGTTTGATGAAGTACAATCAACTATGAATGAAAATAAGGAAACTGAAGCTGGTGAATTTATCAACGAGAGATTAATTTCACAAGATGAATTTGAACATGATATTACTAATTTATTCCATGTTTATTTCGCGCAAGTTATTCAAAACAGAATCAATATGAGACTGCAAATGATTAAATACCAACAGTCTAATGTTATGGATCCACATTATCAAGAATTGATCAATTCCATTATCAAGAATGAAGATCAAACCGCTGAAGAATATGATAATAACAGTAGTTGTACTGTTGTCAGTGACTACGACGACGACGACGACGAGAGGTTGAAGATAAGTCCAACCCTAACGAAAAGTTCTGACGATGCCTCGTCCATTGAAGAGAGTGACGATACTGACACGGAGATGGAAGACATGTTCGAGAAGATGGTACCCATGACCATAATGCCATTGCACTCTTCTAGAGCCAAGAAGGCTGTAAGAAGGTCGATGACGTTGCCCATCAGCATCAAGATATAGAGTAGACATATAGCATATAGCACATAGCGTAGTGTAACACAGCACAGCCCGCAGCCACGCAGGTGACACAAAAGTACCGCGGTGGTTTCTGTCGAGGCCCCGATACGACATTTTCCGTTTTAAAACATTTTTGCTCGAAAAAACGATTCGTATCTGATTTATAATACAAGTATTTCCAACACTGCACTCACCCTTGCGACCTGAACTGCGCTCTCGGTATACTGCACTTGGACTACCGTGCTGTACTCTACTTGAGCCTGCTTTTACTTTACCTCTGTTTGCTACACACAACACCCACCGTGCTCACAGGCCACTTGCTAATTGTTTGAACTATGAGCATACTGACATTGGCACCAATTGCTTTACAACCCCATAGCACCGTGTTAATATCACGCAGGCAGTTTTCAATCAACTTGTTGCGTTACCAGTCCACCTTCACAAAGAAAAAGCAAGCCATTTGGCAAAACAAAAGAAGAAATATCTACAATGGCAGAAATGAGGGTATGCATGGAAATACGTCAACACGTAGTGCCACTAGCAACTTAAACAATCTTATGCAACATACAGATACGTATCATCATCATCGTCCTCACCGTCATCATCATCATCATCGCCACCATGGCCATCACCATCATCACGGCCATAGATTTCATAATATGCCACAAGCTTCATCAACACAACATATGGAACCATTAGATCTAACAACAAAAGTATTATATAGCGGTTACAGGCCAATTTTCCTCAATCAAGATGATTTAAAATCAAAAACAGTATATGAATTCTCTATGAATTTAAACAACATCAACGACACTTTGAAAGATTTAACTAAGACAATCCTTAGAAATAATTTTGCTAATACAGACGTCGAGAATTATAATTTCTGGGAAACTGATAAATTGAAAAGTAAACATCAAAATGATTTATTTGCTTGGAAGAATATTCCCTTAGAATTACAAGAAAAATTGTTACCATACAGATCACCGAATGATATCACTTTCCCTGTTTTCAACAAGGACAACAATCATCAAGATAAAGAGAACGGTAACATTGGTCCTAATGGTAAATTGATAAGCGAATTACAAAAAGTTTTAAGGAGTCAAAAAGGGAAGAAACAATTAATTCCATTGATACCTTTTAAAAAATCTCGCTAACCCAAATATTTTATCAAGCTGATGATCAGTTTTATTCAATATCCAATACATTCTTATTATTATCCCCGAAATTATATCTTCCTTATTTATTTATTTATTTATTATTTATTTATTATTTACTATTTATTTATTTGTATATTTCACTGATACTTGATCTTATTTTATTCAAAAGAAACTTTATTATTTTATTTAAGCTAATTCTATAGTATTTCTTCTATTTTCTACATATAAAATTATGTAAATCAAAAACAGAAAAGATACCGTCGAAACCTGTCCCCCTCACATTCCAAACACTTTGGAAAGATGCCAAAGCGGCACATTCTGCTCTCTGAGAATGACACTTTATTCACTGTCCCAAACCGTCGAAGGAACAAAAACAGAAAAAAAATTAATATAAATTCCAAATTTGTCAATTTCTGAATTTATCGTTAAAACAGAAAAGGGTAGGAAGAAGAAACCACAAACCTACGTTCAAGTATACAATAACCTATATCATCAACGTAGTATACTCTTTCTCGTAATAACCTCTATTACAGCTGCTTCAATATATCATGGAAGATTCATGTCAACTACTAGGCCCAGTTTCACTTACCATACAAACCCTAATGGGTATCTTGGTACTATTGGTGTTATTATTGAAAAGGAATGTTGAATCACCAAGAAGAAAATTGATAGTTTGGATTTATGACATTACCAAACAGATTGGTGGATCTATATCCATTCATATGATTAATATTATGATTAGCGTTTGGAAGAGAAAATCATCGATGGCTTTGTTCGTTTATGGTATATTTGGCCAAAATATGGTATGGGAAGACAACAACAATGACAATGATCAGTGTGATTGGTATTTTGTTAATTTACTTATGGATACTACTGTGGGGATACCATTGTTATGGATTATATTAAAATGGTTAGAGAAAATGGCACATTTTTTGAAAATATCAAATGTTAATAGTGGTAATTACTATAATGAAATAAATCATCATCCCATGTTTTCAGCTTTTTTGAAACAGTTTATCGTGTTCTTATTGGGTTTAATCATAATGAAAATTGGTATATATATCATATTGAATAATTGGGAAAACTTAGCTTATTGGTTTGCAAATTTGATACTTGGTTGGTCAGATCGTTGGCCAAATTTACAAATTTTTTTGGTTATGTTTGTGGCACCATTAATCTTAAACATTTTACAGTATTACTGTATTGATAATATTATTAAATTACATAATATTGATATGAATAATTTAGACAATTTTGAAACTACAGATGATTGCTTACTGACAATGAGTAGTGCTGGAATTACTGTCAATGAATATGGTGGTAGCGAAGTAACAAATAGCGTCAATACATCAGATTCAGATTACATTACTACTGCTAATGAAAATAACAATCTGAAACTTAAAAACTCAAACTACGGATCCATCGTATAATTTCGAAAAAAGAACATTTTTGTTGAGTTCGTTGACCAACCAAGTAAAAGTTTGCATTACAAGATCACATTACCGGACACCAATGTGATCAAACATATTATACTACTGGAGAAAAGAAAATGATATGGAAAATGGTAACCTGTAGACAAATAGAAACAATCATCAATAATCACTTGAATTACCTGATCTGGGCATGACGAATGCCAAGCCCGTATGTGAAACGAGGATCGTACCCAGCCAAGCTACCACAATGGGGCCAAAAAAAGTGCCAATCAGCGATTAACTTTAAAATTTCTGACGTTGAAGTTCTCATCGTTTCCCTTTTACTTAAACCGGTTTTGGCGATGCTTTGGCCTTTAAGTTGATGGTACACTGGAGGGTAACAGCCATAAGTTATGACCCTCAAAGAACGTTTCAAATTAGTAGAGCTGATTTCTCAACCCCAGGGTTTGACCGTGGTGCCAGAAAGACAAGCAGCACAGTACCAAATTGGTCGTGTGCGTCAAGACTTGCATTTGGAACTCTTGCAAATCATTTTCCACTGAGAAAATGCGTAGGAATTTCAGTTGAAAAAAACTGTCGCCAATTGCGAAATTTCGTGCTGGGTTTTTTTGTGTCTTTTTCACCCAATTCGCGTCACAAAATCTGAACTCGTTTCGAGCTAGAGATGCAGGTGGCACGTCTGTGTGTCACTTGGGAGATCTGTGTGGTATATAAGGCTGAGGGCTGTGTCCAGTGTTCGCGGATGTTTGTTCTTTTGTCCCATCGTTAGTCAGTATATCGCCCCTCCGTTTTTAACCATTCATAAGTGGAAGTACTAAGCTGGCATTACGTCTGGTATTAATTCACATTCGTTACCATCTTCATTCCCACAATCATCGGATCTCTACAAGGATGAACACGCTCGTTTTATTTTTAACTTTACTTTCTCGTTGTTTAGCGTCTGCTCTATACTCTAATGTAACTGTTTCAAATGGTGTAGTCTCTAACCCAGCCGTACCAGATGCTGCCTCTTTTGGTGTAGTACCAGTGACAACGACCATGGTTTATAATGATCCAAGTACAAGTTTTTCGGTAACTAAGACAAGATTATCAACTTTATACAATTCCGCTCTTTCTAAATCTAATAACTTTGCAGCAATTTTCACTCCTGCTATAACTACTGCTTCTTACGTTTCACCAGTCAGACCCGCTACTGCTGGTGAAACTGTTGCCAACAACAAGAATACTAACGTTAATATCGTTCCAACTACCGTCTCAAATCAAATTGTCAGCACTTATTCAGATGATAGTACTACTTACACTTCAACCATGTATGCTACAGATGTAGTTTATATTACTTTGATTCAACCAAGTAGTGTTTCTGTAGCTGGTTTTACTACCGCTGCTCCTGTTGTTGTACCATCTACAGTATCAAGTGAAGCTACCATTACTTATTCAGACGATAGTACTACATACACTTCTACCATCACTTCCACTAATTTAGTTTACGTGACCTTAAAAGATTTAACTTCTTCCGTGGCTTCAAATGTGGTTCCATCTACTGTTTCTAATGAAATTGTCACCACCTATTCTGATGAGAGTACAACATACACATCAACAATAACTTCCACAAACTTGGTCTATATTACTTTAACTCAAAATTCATCTGATTTGCCAGTTACTACTCCTTCAAATAATGATAATAATACTGATGATGATGATTCCTCTGCTGGTGCTAAATTTCAGCAAGTGGCTTTCACTGAAACAAGCAAATCAGGTTCCATTGATGTCACTACGACGTTAACTAAAACTCTAAGAGTTACTACTGTAGACAGTATTCAATATGGTATTGAAGGTTCGTCTACTGTCACTACTTTACCAATTAAAACCGCCACGTCTGTCTCTTCAGATGCTAATGAAGGTAACGCTTGTGCTGGCATCAATAAGGTACAATACATTACTGTTACTCCAGAACCTGTAACACAAACAATAACAGAAGCATTAGAAACAATCATTCAATATGTCACTGTCACAAACTCAAACACTTTCTCTAACACTTACTCCAATTGGACCAATGCAACAAGTGTATACTCTTCCAACTTTAATAACTCAACAAATTATTAAGTTGCTATACATTTATATATATTCCAATTGAACCTACATACATGCACAAAGGCATTATTCTTATTCATCAGCAGAAATCTAATAATACGAGCGATAAAATACAATATTTAATTTGATCTCAAACAATCCTACGAACAATCTTTCAATATATAATCAACTATCAACTATACTAAACATTCAATTAGAAATTAACTCATATAGACATTCAACTAAAACAATTTTGCCAATCATTCCCTAATTTCGATAAGGCTAACTTTATTAATATTTCAACTTTTAATTTTTTTCTCAAAATCATTTCTATTTTTTATTGACAAAGTGATCAAACTTCATTTAGCAGTATCTAACATTGTTATATATCTTTCCATAGAATTACAATTTATGAGTACAATCAAAAAGCTTAATTGTTCAGTA
This sequence comes from Grigorovia humatica, assembly GCA_030462875.1. Lineage (NCBI taxonomy): Eukaryota > Fungi > Ascomycota > Saccharomycetes > Saccharomycetales > Saccharomycetaceae > Grigorovia > Grigorovia humatica. Next base: position 85,340 of record JAMSGM010000008.1, read on the forward strand.
TCCAGCAAGCTACAATCACAAGCTTTTACACTCTCATTTGTTAAGATAGTACTAGAGCTAATAAGAAACTCTGTAGATGCCGATGCCACCGCTTTACAAATATTGATTGATTTCCAAAAATTGAAGTGCTTAGTCGCTGATAATGGTGTAGGTATGATACCTGATGATTTGGTCAGTTGTGGTAAACAGTATTTCACTTCTAAGATAAATAATTTGAATGATTTATATAATTCTTCAAAATATGGGTTTAAAGGTGAATCCGTGTTTCATTTGAGTAATGTTTCTCATTTGACCGTTATTTCAAAGGGGCGAGGTTATAATTCATACTGGATTAAGCAGTTTGGTAATGTGGAAAGTAGAGTTCATGATGTAAAGCACTATGATATCAACAGTACTGACAAAGAAAGCTGGCTGCTAGACTTGACGGAAAAATGGAACACTTGCTTCGTACTAACTAACGTTTTGTATAATATACCGGTTAGACGTGATATTATATTAGAAACCCCAGTCTTCCAACAAATTTTACAGATAAAGAGAGAACTATTACCTATTTTGATACGATATCCTACTTTACAATTGAGCATTAAATATAAAGCAGACGAAACTGTCGATTGGAAATATATATTAAATTACTCACATAAATCAATTGATTCAAACAAAATTATTTATCCACCCTTGTTAAGAATTTTATTTGGCCCAATTATACCAATAAATATGATGAAAAAAATAACAATCAAATTCAAAGATTATTCATTAACATCTATATTATCAAGATTCCCCATGAAAAACAAAGATTTGCAATTTGTTATAATAAACGGCAGATTTTATCATGATTTGAGTCTTTCCAACTCAATCAATAATATTTTCCAAGATGCTATAAGTGAAGAGAGTAACAAATTGCTATATAAATCATCCAATAAGCAATATCCGATGTTTCTATTAGACATACAGGCACCCAAAAATATTGATGACATCTTAAAGGATCCCTCAAAATCAGTCATTCTGCCATCTAACAGCTCGTTGATTCATGATTTAGCATTAAAAGTGGTAAAATCATTCTTTAGACCGGAAACAAATAAACAGCGACAAGCTATTCCTATAGACGACACTGATGATACTACAATAACCGCTTCTACCAGTAATTTCATGAAACCAGATCTATCAGTCTTAGAAAGAAAAATACCAGGGAAATTTCTGATTGCGACGAACATCAAAAGTTCAAATAACTATTTGAGCCAGGACTTTAGTACCCATGATAATACTAAAGTAAAAAGCGGAAAGATCAAAAAATCACGTAATTTACTTAAGGCTAGTTCTTTAATTTCCCGAGATAAATGGGAATCAATAAATTCTAATTTAACTACCAAAAATAATAGCAATAGAAATATTACGCTTCTAACTAAATCAAAGGTCAATAATTGTTGGCTTGATATTAAAAGATTAACAGAAAATAATGATACATTTAAATTAGATAATAATATGATTGAGTTAAACATTACTAGGGGACAGTTAACTAATTGTGCGGTAATAAATCAAATTGATAAAAAGTTCATTTTACTGAGCCACGAGACTGAGAAAGGGAATTCATTATTTATCATGGATCAGCACACATGTGATGAAAGAATTAAGTTTGAACAATATTTACAACAATTTGTTAGTAATTCAATCAATGGTACTCTTTTTGCCCAAAAATTGCTTGATTGTGCAGTCACAGTGAATAATGAAGAACTTAACTCTCTGAAATACTATACTAATGAATTTAGGCATTGGGGCATTACATACGACACTAGCGATAAGAAGCAAATAAAAATTCTCACCATACCCGATATATTATCAGACCAATTTACGACCAATGATAAGATGTTTTTGAGAAATGCTCTTCTGCAACATGTACACGATTTAAATGAATTGAAGAAAATCAAAGTTTCAAATCTTAATAATGAAAGAAACAATAAACCTGAAAATGGTTTCATTTGGTGGAAATATTTGAATTGTATACCAAATTTTTTCTTGGATTTTTTCGCTAGTAAAGCTTGCAGAAGAGCAATCATGTTTGGGGATACATTAAATAAAAATGAATGTGTTATCCTAATCAAATCTTTGATCAAATGTCATTTACCATTCCAGTGCGCTCATGGTAGACCATCCGTGATTCCTTTAACCATCATTCAAGATAAAATAAGTGAAACAAAAGACACTCTCGATAATATTCCTAATGATTACCAACTTAACTAATATGAAAATTATATATAATGACTAAATGGCAAACGAGCTTGAACTCAGTTTAGAACATTCTCTTACAATTTCAGAATCTTAGTCGATCCATTAATGCTTCCCCCAATGCGGATCTACTTACACTTAAACTTGATGAAATGTCACTATTGGAGTCACTATTTTGTGTATTCAATCTTTCCAATTGCCTTTCTAATGGACTAATCTTTTCATGAATAATATTCTTACTATTTGACTCTCTCTCTGAACTGGCACTGGCATTTTCACCATTTTTGTTAGCATTTTTCAAGTCTGGTCTCATATCTAATACCTTAGAAGACCTTAAATGCTGCAAGGCTTCTCTATTAGTATCGGTTCCCGTTGATGTAGCCACATCGGAAGAACTAATCGATGATTCAAAGCGAGAATCTTTGAAGATATTTCTGGGTATACTTTTAGTTGAATTGCCAGCGCTTTTCAAAGGTGTCATTTCCAATTCGTTTAGTAACACTTCATCATTTCTTATAGCTTCCTTAAATTCGGTCTGTAACTCATCTTGGTCGTCGATGGGCAGCTCATCTCTACTTAAAATTTTCCTCTTGGTTTCAATCTGTCTTTTCATGGAATCCACTTGCTTCGTGAACAGCTTATAACTTCTCTTCTTGATGAAATAAACAGGAGCATTCAAGATCTCAGACAAGTCAATCCAGTCAATCTGATCGATAGAGTTGTCTAACTTGGATAAAAACTGCCATAACTGCGTCTCTTTCTCCGTATTCCACTCAAACGGTGCAGGATCTTGAAACCCTACTGGCCTCTTTCCAGGAACCCTCACATACACCACGCTATTTTGATCATTCATGTCTGGGCTAGTTACATTCTGCCCTATATTTAAGATGAAAAGTTTTGTTTTCATAACTTATTTAATACCAATGACAAACTCCACCACGGGACTCATCGAAACAGAAAAAAGAAACCTTTGAGTTCCCTTCTGCCGCTACAATCTGTTTGTACTCTGTGCATTGTATTACAGAAGCCATTTTGATCCATTATCCACCATTTTTGGGAACGGATAGCTGATCGTTTCACTAGCAGTTAATTTGCAATACAATCAAGTGATTTCTACTTGAAAAGTACATCACTACAAGCTTATAATGTTATCGATATGAGTGGGTCGCGCTCATTAGAAACGCTCAGTAGTCTGGACGAATCTATGATTCAGCTACAGTTGATCAATTATGATTTCTATATGTGTAAGCCAAATGGTTTACTAGATAGCACGCATGGTACGAGCTTACCATTACACACCTTTCAACAAGTACCAATCATTAGAATCTACGGTTCACTACCTTCAGGCCATCAAGTCTTATGTCATATTCATTCCGTGTTCCCATACTTCTTTGTTAAATATGACGGCTCAGTGGAGAAGGATAATGCCAATGTCATGAATCAGAAATGTGCTCAACTGCACACCGCTTTAGAACAAGAAATGTCTAGCTCCTTCAAGAAGGATAACAAGACTTCAAACCCTAACCAGTTAACTTTTATTGCTGATGTTTCTGTGGTAAAGGGTATACCCTTTTATGGCTATCATATAGGTTGGACTCTATTCTATAAGATAAGTATATTAAATCCAAGTTACATAAACAAAGTCAGTGATATAATCAGGAAAGGCTTGGTTACTAATGGTAATACCGAAACTTTCGAGTCGCATATTCCCTATTTACTACAATTTACTGCAGATTTTAATCTTTTCGGATGTGACTGGATTACTTTAAATAAGTGCTATTTCAGGAACCCAGTTTTGAACAATATTTTGGCGATGGACGAATTAATGTTAAATGATCAACTATCGACCTTCTTGGAAACTTTCTGCAATGATTCCAACATTTTGGACAGAAACAATTTTAAAAGAATAGGAAATGGTTTATTAGAAATTGATATATTACCCCAATTCATACAAAACAGAAATAAACTACAAAACAGAAACTTACATCATGATTTTATTGAAATGCAAAGTTCAGATCCTGAAGCTCTTAATGTCAACTTGTACGTCAATTCTACGAAACAAATGGCGAAAGATATCGAAAACCAAAGAGAGATACTAGGTTTGAAAAAATATCTCAAAAAGCCTGATATCATTAGAAAAGATACCATGAACGATAATAACGGTTGGACATTAGCTAGTGAAAATATCAACTTTCTTGCTGAAGCTGTAAAACGGACAAAGTCATTCTTTAACGGAACTCCAAGTTTTGAAAATTATATTCCAGACTTATCCCAATATTTCGATAAAATACTAAATCCAGCTGATAATATACCTTTGCTTTGGCCTAATGAACCGACAAATCTGAATCAGCCCAATATCCGAGATCCACAAGAATTTGGTATGAACCAAGTAACAGAAGTATCGAACATAAGTACGCAGGATGATCAATGGAACCATTCATTTGAAAGTGAAGTTGACTTGAGAGAAGATAAAAATAAACTACTTCAGGAAACTAATTTGGAGAAAAATACCGAATCACTATCAAATGACTCTTTAATTTCCGAAAATACCAATTCCTTGCCCAAGTTTTCTCTAGACTTCCAACTAACACAAAGAATGGCAAAGAAAAGACAAAATACTAATCAATTCCCAATAAACTCAAATTTGATATCTCCTAAAAAGACTCCACATTTTCTTAAACAAACTAAATCTACTCTTCCACTGAATGATGATCTTGATTCTAACATCAGTTCCTATACATACAAGAAGCCTAAATTGACATTTTCAAATATCTTGAAAGATATTAATGATAAGGGCCTCCCCATAATCGATTATAAAGATCCTTATTTCAGCAATCCAGTGGACTTAGAGGATAAACCATACATTTTTGCAGGTAAAAAATTTGATATAACTTCAACTCATTTAAGTGATAGAATTCCAATCATGTTTGATAATAAAAGTGTATTACTAGAAACCAAAATACAAAGTGATTATTTTAGCTCTTGGAGATATTTGAAAAATCCACCATCTTTTAATGATATCAAGAAAAGTAATAAGACATTGAAAAAGAAACAGTATCAGTCACAAATAGTCAACGAATTTCAAACTAATAGTTTTCTTTATAAATTTGGTAGTGGTCAATCGTTAAAGAAAAAAACTGCAAAAGTTCATGATACCCTAACGCATATGAGTTTAGAGATCCATGTTAATGTCAAGAACGACATGAAACCTGATCCATCTAAGGATGAAGTTAAAATGGTTTTTTGGTGTATAGAAGACGACACATATCCATTTGATTTGGGTATAAAATATGAAGGTATATTGGCAATAAATGAAGACTTAGCTGATCTAAGCTTTACCAACAAAATAGAAAAAGCGGCATCACCCCTTACCGTTGCATTTTATGAAACTGAATTTGATATGTTCATTGCCTTGACCGATCTAGTTCTTCTATTTGATCCTGATATCTTAACAGGGTTCGAAGTTCATATGGCTTCATGGGGATATATCATAGATCGGTGTAAAGACGCTCATAAATTCAATTTTATTGAAGAGATATCTAGGGTAGAAGGTAGTAAAAGTAATACCACAAGAGACAATTGGGGATATGCTAACTCATCAGGAATTAGTGTTACTGGGAGACACGTGTTAAACATATGGAGACTTATGAGATCAAGTTTCAATCTAACACAATATACTATTGAAAATTTGGCATATCATGTTTTACATGAAAGATTGCCACATTTCAGTTTCAAAACTTTATCCGAGATGTGGTCAAAAAATTCAGGTATTAGTACTTTACGAACTGTAATATATTATTGGATCTCAAGGATCAAAGTTAATATATCATTATTGAAAAAAGACGATTTCATCTCTAAAACAGCTGAAATGTCACGTCTATTAGGTGTCGATTTTAATTCAGTCTTTTACAGAGGTTCTCAATATAAAGTAGAATCATTTCTTATCAGAATTTGTAAATCGGAAAGTTTTGTGTTGATTGCTCCAAGTAAAAACGATGTGAAAAACCAAAGAGCTTTAGAATGTATTCCAATGGTTATGGAACCAGAACCTGCATTTTATAAAAGTCCTATGGTTGTATTAGACTTTCAATCACTATATCCATCAATTATGATGGCATATAATTATTGTTACAGCACCATGCTTGGTCCCGTAAAGGATCTAAATTCGAAAGGTGTCAGAATTGGTGTTACGAAAATTACACTTCCTCTTGATTTGTTGGATTTATTGAAAGAAGACATTAATATCTCGCCAAATGGTATAGCATTTGTTAAAGAGAATATCAGAAAGTCTACATTATCCAAAATGTTGAATGAAATTTTAGACTTAAGAGTAATGGTGAAGAACACTATATCAGAACTTGATCATGCAAATGAATCATTGAAACGGCGTTTGAACAACCAACAACTAGCATTGAAACTTTTAGCCAATGTCACTTATGGTTACACATCTGCTTCCTTTTCAGGTAGAATGCCCTGCTCGGAGTTATCAGATAGTATTGTGCAGACAGGTCGTGAGATACTAGAGAACTCTATTGAGTTTATAGAGGCGAATGTTGAGTGGGGAGCTAAAGTAGCATATGGTGACACTGATAGTTTATTCGTGTATTTACCTGGTAGAAGCAAGGAAGATGCGTTCAAAATTGGACAAGATATTTCAGAAAAGATTAGTGAAAGAAATCTTAAGCCTATCTACCTTAAATTTGAGAAAGTTTATCAACCTAGCATTTTGGTTAGTAAGAAAAGATATGTTGGATATTCGTATGAATACATGGATCAAAAAATTCCAAATTTTGACTCAAAAGGTATTGAAACTGTTCGTCGTGATGGACATCCTGCCCAACAGAAAATAATCGAGAAATCATTAAAGGTATTATTTGATACGAAAGATTTATCACAAGTAAAGCGCTATTTACAAGAGCAGTTTCGTAAAATATATGAGAATAAAGTATCAATTCAAGATTTTTGTTTTGCCAAAGAGGTTAGATTAGGATCATACAAAAGTGAAAAAACAGCACCCGCGGGGGCAGTAGTAGCTATCAGACAAATGGAAACTGATATAAGAAGTGCTCCACAATATAAAGAACGTGTTCCATATCTTGTAGTAAAGGCTAAATCGGGTGAAATACTGAGAAATAGAAGTTTATCACCATTAGAATTTATTTCTAATCCAAATCTAGAGCTAGATGCAGATTACTATGTTACGAAAACATTAATACCACCGCTATCACGTTTACTTAATGTTATGGGTATTAACGTGGTTGAATGGACATATGACTTAACCAGATTTAGCAAACATAGAAATATTGTTGAGAAAAAAGGTATTTATAATGTTACAAATTTGAAACAATGTATAAATTGTGGAAATGATAACGTTAGTAATATTGCTTCAAATTTATGTAATGATTGTTTAGAGAAACCTCGAGAAACAGTGGTAAGTTTACTAACGGAGAATCTGAACCGAGAAGATACAATGAATAAGATAAATACCACATGTCGTGTTTGTTCATATAGATATAGTAAGGATGCATCTCCTATGGGTGACATAATAGCACAAAAATGTGAGTCATTTGATTGTCCTGTATATTATTCAAGAATCAAAGCGAATAAGTATATGGTGAATAAAGAAAGTCAGGCTAGAAATCAAGCATTAGAATTTATTGATCATTGGTAAATAGAATACCTAATCGTTTTTCTCTTCAACGCTCAGCAAGGTAATGTTACAATTACGTCTGTATTATTTCATTGAGACAACGAGGATTATCAAATGCACTATATATATATAGATAGATCATGAAATTATTCCTTTTAAAAACTACTAGTCAATTGCGTTCACCGCATTAGCCTTCAGTTGGCTTTTATTTTCCAGATAAAGTAATGACAAAACTGATATGAGAGAAGTGGTCGATATTATATACCAAAAATGGTTTCTATTTCTCAAGACACTCAGCTTTGTATCCTTCTCAAAAATGACTTTATCATTTTCGTTATAAAGATGGCCTATTAACTTCCAGTTCTCCTTTTGGAGATCGTTGATTTTATTTAAGGCTAATATTGGATTCAAAGAAGAGTTGTTACTTATTGAAATAGCATCCATTTTTCTAGTATTAAAAGATAATCTTGGTGGTGTTGTCTTCAAAATGTCAATTTTACCATTAGCAAGATTTAGAACCAATATTTCTTTTCTTGAGATTAATTTCTCACGTTTATTTGGAAGTAACCAATCAAACCAAGAAGTTACTGGGTTGAAGAGAGATTGATAAATCATTTTCTCATTTGATATTTCACTCATTGTTTTCATAGAACGATCCCAGTCAAATATACGCTGTTTCATGGCGTTTTTCTGTAGTTCTTGCTCCTCTATTCTATGAAGGTAGTCTTTCAGTAAGTTTAAATCTAAACCTTTTTTCGTTGAAGTTTCATGATAATCTGAGATGGGTAATTTAGCCACTTTATTTCTTTCATTTTGTTCTTCGAGAATATTATCAAATATTTGATACATTTCGTTAGAATTGGAGTTTAATTCGTTGAATTTCTTGGTTAAATTATTCAAAGTGACCAACAGATCTTTCTCTGGTTGACTATTCAGATTGTTCAAATTTATAGATAGGTTCATAGAGGCATGTGAAGATTTTAATTTCCCATTATTAGTATTGGGGATACTTATATTAGATAGCGTTGTTCTTTGAAATTTGTTTATACTATTCAATAGTGCTTCATCCTTTATTTGTCCGGCCGTTATTAGTTTGTATAGTGTTTTGAAAGGGTTACGACCTGTTGATTTCGTATTATGAATATCATTCAAGATGAACGTAATCAGTCTAGTCAAGATGTGTACCTGGCCGTTGTTATTCTTGAGTAGCAGATCGTGATGATGTTGATTGGCAATTGTATCTTTTAAATTTGCTAAGAGTTGTTGATCAGTCAGTGCCTTGCCCCGGCTGGAGCGTTCCCAGTTTAGCTCAGCTTGATTAGCGTTGCATCGCCAAGTGGAACGATACCTGACAAAACCGGAGACCCGCCAGCGCACGCTTCTGTTGAGAAGCGACATCTACTATGCAATTGGCCCTTTAGCAAAGTGGTGGGATGGGAGTGTGCTATCAAGTAGTTATATCTTCTTTTTCAGTTAAATAAAATATATATTAATAATAAGTACGGCAAGTGAAAATTAGTTTAGTTCTTTTATCAACTTTCAGCATCTGTATCTGTATCAATATCACTGTAGTCACTGTAGGCATCTTCGTCGCTGTCTTCGTTTGCGTCGTCTTCGCTGTCCTCGGACTCGGAATCTTCATACAATAACGCATTATCTGCTTCCTTTGGTGGTTCCACGACGTTCATACACATGGTAAAATCTAAATCTGAACCAAAATAGTCAGTCGCTTTCATAACGACTCTGAAAAATATTTTCCCAGTTTGTTGTGGTGCCTGTTGACCTATGGGGATCTTGATACTAGCGATGGACCATTCATTTGGATCAAAATCATCAAAGTTTTTAATCTTTAATTTATCGAAATCTAATTGCAAATTACTTAAGTTTAATCTTTCAATGATGTATGGTGCTTGAATGATCTTATTATCCTTTTGTAAAACTAATAGACAACACCAAGTGTTACGTCTCCTTGTGGAAAAATGTGGTGCAAATGAGTATGGTAAAAGTGGTTCGTCTTGAATCTTAGAATATGGATCTTTCATGTCTTCAAAATCTTGTGAATCCATTAACATATCCTGTGGGAATTTCTCTGTGGGGATAACCTTTTGTTGAGCGTTACGTACTAAAATCTTTAAAGAAATGTGTGGTAATGACAATGGTGTGACGCTTTCTTCACCGGGGACTACGAACTCTGCCTTCAATAAATGTAACATGGGGATGGATTTAGCAACTTGTAAAGTATCCTTTAATTTGGTGGATTCTGGTTCAATACCAAGAGTTTTTGCTATTTCCTTTTCCTCCATGGTGAACAATTTACCTAAAGTGAAAATTTTGTTAGATTGTAAGATCTTTGGATCGATATTAGGTAATTGCATAATTTCGCTGTAACGGTTATTTTTAACAGCTTGTGCGATACATTTGAAAGTATCTAAAATCATTAAAGTGACATCGGTGTTTTTGAAACCAGTGGCAATATCAAGGAAACCATAAAGTAAAGTATGACATTTGGTAACAATTCTAAATTTAGCTTCATTTAATCTTTGAGAACCACTGTCTTTACGAGATAAATAATCGTGTAACAGCTTTTCAAAAATGGTAGCATTAAGATCTGGATACATTTGTTTAAATTCTTCAGCATGAGATAACCATTTGATAATTAAATCAACAGTAACAATTTCACTTGGTTTATAATTGACTAATCTATCGACCAAATAGCTAGCAGTGATAGTATGAATACCTTTTTTAGTGTAAGATTGGGTCTTGGTCCACCATTTGGATACAAAATATGGTAAGATTAAAACAAATGATAACACATATACCAAAACCAATAGTGGAGACAATTTAGTATCGACTAAGAAACGTGGCAAGGCAATACCGTGAGTGACCACTTGTGGACCATCAGGGTGACCATATTTCAAATAGTTGGCCCTAACAATTTCATCAGTCAATGATTCATACGCTTTAGTAATTTTCACGTAAAGTTCCTCCATATGTAACTTTTCCACATCAGTCAAATCTTTACTAACTTTATCTGGATGAAATTTCAAAGAAAGTTTTCTGTAGGCAGATTTAATCTCTTTGTCAGTGGCTCTCATTGATACACCTAACAATTCATATGGATCAAACAAGACAGATTGATTATCAGTGATGGATTCGTTGTTGACAATATTTCTCTGTACGATGAAGGCCACCAACAGCCATCCAACGGTCAAGTAACCGAGCCACTTAGCGGTCCATGCCTTTCTACCAGCTTTCCCAAATTTTTGACGCATTTGTGAAATGGACACATCAGTGTATTTATCATTCAGCTTATTCTTGCTGTCCGCGTCGTCCGTGGCGGTCACGAGCACGAAGACGAAGTAGCCCGTTAGGGGCACCAGCACCAGAAGAAGCACCGTCAACAGGAAGAACGGCCACGTCTCGTTGACCTCATCGTAATCGTAGTTCAATGCCATCTGTTCGCTTTGTTGTGTTTGTTTACAATAAAACAACAAATTTTTCAGTTTTTTCTTCCGCTGTTTTTTGGTGAAAAATCGTGGTTGACCACTAAGGCATTGGGTGTTCTGCAGTGTGTGTTTCCACGGACAGGGATAGGACTAGGCAACGGCTAGTTACGTGTTAGATTATGTCGCAGAAGGTGAAGATTGGGGTGCTCAATTGGCAAAACGGGTCCAAACGGGACGTCTTGCAGTTCATATTGCGTAATACGGGTATTATGGTAGTGGATTCCCTAGAGGAAGGCTCCATGTTGGTCGGGTACGTGGCTGATACTATGCAGGCGCAAAGATTGGTGAATTGGACTGATGCTAAATTTGCTGGTAGAACCTTGAAATTTACTCAATTGAAGGAAAGTGCTTCCAGGACCATAGAATTATTGAAAACTGTCATTTTACAAAGGTATGATCCGCAAAATAAGATGCTTGATTTGAGTAATCTATTCGATGATCCCATATTACTGGGAAACGGATTATTAAGTAGTGTCGCCACAAAGACAAGAACTTTCCCTGCTCTTTTGAAAGTCGCTTCAGAACAAACTTCAATGGTTATTGAAAGCATAAATTTTGCAGCTAATAGATTAAAAGATATTACATTACTCTCTACTCTACCACAATATTTCCCACATTTGAGGAATCTCTGTTTAGCAAATAATCAACTGAATAGAACTCAAGTGTTAGAAAATTGGGGTAATAAATTCCTGAATTTACAAGAATTGCTAATGATTAATAATTCAATGGTTAAATACTACAATTACAAAAATGAAATGTTGAAAATTTTCCCCAAATTGATAGTGTTAGATAACGTCATGGTAAGAGATCCTAACAAACTGAATCAAATTTATAAGTTCCCCTTTAAATTGCAACAATATTTCGCTGAAAATGATTCATTAGGTAGCATATCCACACAGTTTATAACAAATTTCTTAAATATTTGGGATTCTAATAATAGATCACAACTAATCAACTTATATACATCAGAGACACAATTTTCATTAGTAGTAGATTCTAATATACCTTCAAATACTATAGTAAAGGCGGATACAAACCCATCATTTGGGTTTTATATACCATTTTCAAGAAATAGACTTAGAGTATCACACGAAAATGCTTTACAACAAAGGTTAGCCCGTGGACCACAAGAAATTATTAATTTATTTAATAAACTACCTTTATCCAAACATAATCTATTGGAAATACCAGCAGATTATAAAATGGAATCTATAATATACCCTGCCTTAAATGGGTTTTCAGTGATTTTACATGGATCTTTTGAAGAAATAGGCAATCCAATTAAAACTGACGATAAATTAAATAGTGGAATCGTAAAAACTTCACAAAGGTCAAGAAGGTATGCAAGTTCTTATAATAGTTCTAGTACCAATAGTTTAAATAATACAAAATTATCAAGAAAATCATTCGATAGAATTTTTACAATAATACCCATGAATGATACATTTATTATTGCTTCAGAGATTTTTACCATTAGGGCTTATACGCCGCGTAGTTGGTGTAATGATAAAGAAAATATCGAATATGCACGTACTCAAACTCCGGCACCTATAAATACCGTACTTGTACCTACACTAGATATACCAATGGAGATACAACAAAAATTGACACCATTACAAACAGAAGTACTCAAAAGGATACATCAAACGACAAGATTAAACTTGCAATACAGCTTAATGCTGGCTGAACAAAGTAATTGGAATTATGATCTGTGTATACAGAATCTTCAAAACAGTGCCAACAACTTACCACAGGATGCATTTCTTTGATTAAGGTCAGCAGGCCTTAATACGAAATAAAAATTAGTACAGATTGATGCTTATTAGTAGAGGCAGTTGTAACACATAAGTGTGGGATTGTGATGATAAGCACACAATTATGTGTCAAAGATTACATATATGACGCACATGCAGATATAAATCTTCAACGGATTGCACTGATCCATCTCTGAGGAGGGCCCTTTGTTCAAATTGGTTTTCACTTTGTGAAGTGTCACAAATAAATGAAATAAGAACAATCGAAAATTAAAAAAAAAGAGAGGCTAGCGGTTAATTAGTGACATTTTTTTCACCCATTGAAAAAGGTTTCAGTACGTTCTGATTGCTTTAGACACGTTGAGAAAATATGAGAGCACCACCACCTATACGCAAGAACAAAAGAAACTGGATACCGTTGACATTCATCAAGATCAAAAATAAACTTTCCATGAGGAAGTGTAAGAGAAGATGGCAGTTACATAAATTACATAGGACACAGTATCGAAAGTTCAAGGATGACAAATACATTAAATATTGTAAGAAAGAAAAACTGAAGGGTAAAATAAAGACAAATGAAATACAAGTTGATTCGAATTTGAATGCTCATAGTGGTAATTCAAATATCAAGAAAATACATGCCGATTATGATTTACTGACAGGTGTTCGAATTGAAGATACTTTTAACTTAGAGACGCAGTATTTACCTGATTCTCAAGTGGATAAACCATTGTTGGTTGCTTCATTTAGGTATGGTTGTTCGCACTCCCCAAATGTTACTATATTACAAAGAAATAAATTATCTAAATTGAAGTTGAGCAAAAGGCAGTATTCATTGAAATCATACAATTTAAAGAATTCGATGAGGATAAACCAAATTTCAATAGCTGACGGGAATGATTTCCAATGTTCACAAACAGTACGTGTAATTAAAAAATTGACTAGAGAGAATGCTGATATCAAAGTAATCTTCCATGATGATAACGTAGTGAAAAATAACTTTGTCCAAGTAAGCCAGGGTGATAATATTACACCAAATGTTGATAATCAGGCAACAACCGAAGGAAATTTGATTTTGGGTAGTAACATTATTGAAGACATTGCTGATTCTGAAAGTATGACCAAGATGAAATCCAAAAAAGTGAAAAAACTCCTCAAGATTCTATTAAATGCGACCCAATAAACGAATAAGTAAAGTTAGTTAATTATATAACAAAATTTTTCAATTGATGACATCAGTTTATAAATTACAATGGTTGACTTCAGTCAATCTTTGTTTTATTGTTTCTTTCTTTTATAGGACATTTCTTTTATATATCAGTCTACATCATAAATACTAGATTCCACTGTGAGGTATTTTTCGTTATCTTCAGTTTCCTGATGAGAGTCATTTTCACTACTACTCTTAGTTGCATTCTCACTATCATTTCCATCATCACTGCTATTATTTCTATCATCAGTACTAGAACTGCTATTATTTTCACTCTCATTCTCACTCTCGCTTTCACTCTCGCTGTCACTACCGCTGCTAGTCTCACTCTCACTCTCACTCTCACTCTCACTCTCACTACTTGAATAGTCCTGCTCATCTTCAGAGGGACTATCTTCCACAGGATCATTTATATCAGGTTCACTAACTAAAGTCCCTATCACAGGGTACTTCCCTTCAAAGAACTGTAACCAATCATTCAATGCCTTCCTTTGTCTCCTATCCAATCCATGTAATCTATCAATAGGCTGATTCCAATCTCGTATAACGTCTAATTCAAATGAATTTAAAGCCAAACCACGTGAGGCGTCCTTACCAGCAAAATTTGTATATGGACCACTAGGACCATAAAATGATCTACCAGTGGTACAATCAAACACTCTACCCTTTATCGCTATGAATATTTTTTCATCGTCATGACCATTGAATTTGTATAGTGTTCTAGGGTAAAAGATACCTTCGACAAGTGGATCTGGTGCATTTTCTTGGCTGGGGAGGTCCGTAAGACCCGTGGGGTCTTCTTCAGAGACACCGAATATTAGCTGTTTTATGAATGACATGGGTGGGGGTGGGGGCGGGAAGTATATGAAGTGTACGTATATGAAGTGCGTAGCGTTCCCTGGGGTGTTCGTCAGTTGGTGAAATTTTTCGATGTTTTCGTTTCGGTCTGCGATTTATCCACTTTTTCTTCGAAGGTCGGCCGAACGTGCAGCGATTTCGAGTTTCGTTTGGGTCGTTCGGCCGATGTTGCAGCGGGAGTGTCGAGTGGGTGTGGATCGGCGGTCTGATGCACCAGCTGTGGTGTCTTGCTGCGGTGTCCAGCTGTAGTGGCTTGCGGTCTCACTAGTAGTGCCTGTACTCATCGTTCTCTTCAATGAACATCTCGGATGCCTTTGCCAGTAACTTGGCAACGTGATCAATCTGTTCTTGTGCTAAATTCAAATTGTTCTCGTCTGTGGCATCGCGTACGCTCGGGTAGTACCAATGTCCATTAGCATATCCGTTACTAAACTTGGGGGGTGATAACAGTAAATTTTTATAGAAATTTCTACCATCGATACCAACCAAGTCAATTTGTCTATGTCCAATATTAGATAATTTACGGTTCCAAGTCCAACGACGTACCGATATCAATGATGGTTCAATTCCATCCTGTACCATAACTAAATGATTCCAAGCACGAACCCATGATTCCCATTGAACACCAATTTGTTTCCAAATTAATAAACTTGCAGTTAATTTTGTAAAATTCAATCTCTCGTTTGTCTCTTTATCCAACTGTACAGCAGCTTCATTCATAACATTAACCATTTCCGTTATACTGAATTGAATATATGGATGATCTGATAATTTCAGCACTGTTTCAAAAACATATAACAACATTTCAGTTAAGATATCATTCTTATTTAAATCATGCATTTGATCTTTAATGGATTCGAATGTATCCATTTCAGTTCCAATGGGTAATTTCCTTTGTTTAATATCAGGATTACTGAAAATAACCGTGGGGATACCATTAGCTAAAAATGGTACCCAATCACCATATTGTTGTATATGTTCCATATTGATCTCAAATCCATGATTTGGTATTATATTTTTGAAAAAATCGAATAGTAATGGATGTGATTGAACATTAATCTTTTTATCGTTAGCACCCCATATACCCATTTGTGAAATATCAATAAATGCGTAAGTTTCTTCTCTTAACGCCGTTAATCTTTCCTCCAATAGTTCTGTAGCACCAGCGTTATTAAATTCATTACCACCAAATGAAATGAAGTAAATATTTCGTAAAGGTTTCCAATCAAATTTATATTTCATTTCTTGGCACATTTGAATTAGTGATAGTAACATTGCGGTGCCAAAATTTGGATATTGTGTACCTAAATTCATTGAATTCCTAGATGCAGCAATTATGATTGCTTTATCATCTTGTTCTTTACCTTCAATTTTACCTAAAACATCGAAAACTGATTGACGTTCCTTCATTGTATTGTTGACAGTTAAGTTAATCTTAATCTGACCCCTTATGCCACTAACGTTATCATCATCAAATTTAACCACCGTACTATTTTCAACTGGAGAAGTGGGCATTTTCAAATTTTCTAATATAATTTTACCTTGATTATATGATAGTGGTATAACTGGTATCTTTGCAATATTTTTCGCATCATCTAAATTAATTTCCTCCACTAATGGTCCATTATAACCTGGTGTTAAGATATCACCAGTACCAAATTGTGGCAATGCCACAGATCTTTGCTCGACAAGATCTCCATTAGCATTAATTTCGTCTTTGGAAGATATGAAGAAGATGCCCTTAGCACCATATTTTTCAGCAAGATAAATTTGTTCAGCATGAAATTCATCGTATTTTAATAATAACACAAATGGATCATCCAACAGTTTAGCGCTTTTCAAACTTTCTAATTCAGATTTGCTACCTAAATGACCGTAAACTAAGTTAATTTGATTAAATTTACCGGATGGTGATAAAGGATTGAAATTATCCTTTGATAATGGTATATCTTGACAAATGGAAGGGTCATGACAAATTTGTAATATTGAATTTGTATCACTTGGATAATTTGAGTAAGCCATGTACCTAAAATCCTTGATAACTTTTAAATTATTTGCATCCATGGATTCGGAGATATATTTTAAGATTGCTGTATCACCACGAGTGCCTGACATATGTGGCATGGATGATAAGTATTCTAGATCTCTTTCAAATTTAGATAAGTCTAATGATTCCTTACCGTATTGTAACAATTCATCATGGTTTGCAAACATGGAACCGAATCCATTAGAATGTGATGCTGGGAAATAACCACTTGAAACAACATAGTATGCGATAATGGACATAAAAAACATATAGAAGAATCTTTTCAAGATAATTGGATTACCTAATCGTCCAAGATACTTGTCTGTCAGTTCGTGGAAAAGGAAATAGTATTTAACAGCTGGATCCATAACGTGCATCCTGACAGGCAGTATCACGTTATCATTCAAATTACTTAAGAATCTGTCCATCTTGGAATCGTCATCACTGTCGTAGTGGTTGTTACTGTTAATATGCAACGTACCACTGTCTGTCATCATGTAGGATTCATCAATCTCCATGGGTTCCACATTATCGTACAATGGGGGGTCTGGAGGCGGTTCGTCTCCCGTCACATCCTGTACGTCTCTCTCAAAACTGTTGCTATCCACTGCTTCTTCATCTTGCAGCAGTGCTGTCCGTTGTTGTTGGTCTACATCAACATCATCATCATTCAAAGTGTGTGTACCACGGCCCGCAGGGCGTGTTTCGTTATCGTTATCGTGCAAACCGGGCACCTCCTCGGAGAGCCGGCGATAGGTACCCTTGTGTAGCGATGGCAGTCTCATGGCAAGCGTCTGGGTGTCACTAAGCGTCTTCCTGGCCAACACTGCGAGGATCGATGGAGTGGTGGGAACCAAAGCGTAAAGTGGCTTGAAAATCCAATGTTTTTTCACTTTGGCAAGGCCACCAACTGACCAACTCGTAGTGGACGAACGATGGGCTACAACATCGCGTATGTACTGTTGGAGGGTCTGCCGACCGTGGGACAATGTGCTGGTTACTAACAAGAGAGACAGAATGGTTTCCGACTTCTTCTACCCGCAGCTGGGGGGCGTGGAGATACACATCTACCACCTCGCACAGAGCCTCATCACGCTGGGCCACCGCGTCGTGGTCATCACACACGCGTACGGCCGGGACCGTGTCGGGGTGCGGTACCTCACGAACGGGCTGAAAGTGTACTACACGCCGTTGTTTGTCCTGCACCGTGAGGCCACCTTCCCCTCTGTGTTCTCGATGACCCCCATCGTGAGACACATCTTGCTGAGAGAGCAGATACAGATCGTGCACGGCCACAGCAGTGGGAGTGCGTTGGCCCAGGAGACAATGGTCCATGCCAGCGCGTTGGGATTGCACACCGTCTTCACAGACCACTCGCTCTACGGGTTCACCGTGTTGGGGTCGATCCTGCTGAATAAACTGCTGCTATTCACGTTGGCTAACGTCGATAGGGTCATCTGTGTGTCCAACATCTGCAAGGACAACATGATCGTAAGGGCAAACATGGATCCAGATAAGCTTTCTGTGATACCCAACGCAGTGATCAGTGAGGATTTCACTCCGCGTGAAAGAACTACCACCACACTAACACCTACCCACCAGGAAAGGATCACGATTGTATCCATTTCAAGGTTATTCCCCAACAAAGGTGCTGATCTGATCCTTAGAATCATACCGAAAATTTGTGAACAATTCCCACAAGTGGACTTCTTATTAGCTGGTGATGGGCCCAAATTCGTCGAACTACAACAAACTATCGAAAGCTACAGACTGCAAGAAAGAGTTACGCTGCTAGGAGCAGTGCCACACGAAAATATAAGAGATGTACTATGTCAAGGTGATATCTACTTACATACTACTTTGACTGAAGCCTTCGGTACAGTCCTAATTGAGGCAGCATCCTGTGGTTTGCTGATTGTGTCCACACATGTCGGTGGTATCCCAGAAGTGCTACCGGATCATATGATTACGTACGCCACGGAGACTTCAGTGACCAGTTTGGTAAATGCCACTAAGAAAGCAATCAATATTTTCAAATCTGGTAAAGTTGATACTTCCACTTTCCATGATGAAGTAAAGGCAATGTACAATTGGCATGATATTGCTATTAGAACCGCGAGAGTTTATGATTCCGTCATCAACGAATCATTACCTAATGATAAAAACTGGTTTGTCATGTTGAAAAGAGTGTATTATAAAGATGATGGAATTTGGGCAAGACCTTTATTGATTCTTTGTCAAATTGTAGAATATTTACTTTTCATTACTTTGGAATTCTTGCAACCAAAGGATAAAATTGAGGTGGCTCCCAAGTGGCCAACAACCCATAAGATAAAGAAAAGTGGAAGCTAAATTTCAGAGGTTCAGAGAAAAAAAAATTAATCCATATATAGCATACATTCTATAAATCTGGAATATATTTAGTAATTTCATCAATAACATTCGTTAGAGTATTTGATTTACGCTGTAAATGAGAGCAGGTGTCTGCTGTGTTCTTACAGTCTATGCAATTTAACATATCATTAATCAAATTGAAAATTCTGTTGGCATGTAAAGGAATATAAATATCATTATGATTAATTGTACTTTGATTATTTTTGTTTAATTGACTCATCTCATAGTCATTCATCAACCATTCAAAATTAGAATCATGCCGTGCCGTCCGACTATGTAATTTTTTAATTATTTGCTTTAAATCATCTTTATCACTGACATCATCCCAATACGTGGATGCTGTTTCTGTGATATGAACATTGGAAAAAACATGATCAATTTGTCCCATATGATAAGTATTTATTTTTTCAGCTTTCAAACTTTGTCGCAATTGATTATTTTCTTGATTAACTTGTTCTATAACATTATCCTTCTCTGTAAGATCATTTGTCAATTCCTTTAAATTTTGTTTCAATTTCATATTCCAATCATTAAGCACATCAACCTTGGCAATTTTTTGTTCAGATATCTTTAGTTTCAATTTTAGTTCATCTATCAAATCTTGTTGTAATTTTAAATTATTGTCAGTGGGTTCATCCTTTACCTCATTGGAAGTTTCTACGATTTTAATGGTTTCCCTTTCCATGGGGATGAGGTTTTCAGAGCATGATTTCTCCAAATGTGTAAGAACTGACAAAGTTTCATCACATATTTGTTTCGTTACATTTAAATCAAGGTTAGTGAAATGATTCAGGAAATCAAAGAAAATTTTTAGAAAACTATCAATTTCACAATGCTCACTTGGATTTGAGTTATGCAGGAGTTTTTGTATCACCTCATTAATGTTGAGTACTTGTTCATATATGGATGAAATCAATTCAATATCACTATTTTCAAGATCTTTTAAATGATTCAATACTAGAATAAAATTACTACTTAAAATGTTATGCAGAATATTTAGAACTAATACAAAATCAAATTTCAATTCCTTCTCAATGAACGATATAGTATCATTCATTTGTAGATCAGTTTCAGTAATGTGGTTTTCCATCAATTTAAACTTCCAGTCTTGAAAATTCCAAAACTTTTTAATGAAAACTCTTGATAATTGATCAGCAATAGTTCCGTCATCAGTGTTTCCATTTTCTTCAAAGAAATATGAACCAATATTTTCAAATATCTGTAATTTAATCAGCAAAGTCTGCTTTTGCAAAAAGGTTAGATTATCATTTTGATTAACTAGTATGTTTAAATATTTTAACTGAATATTAATGACTGCCCAATCATCAATTGGCTGATTGATATAGTATTGAGTAAACTGATAATATATTTCGTTATTAGATAAATTTTTGGTTAGTTCATTAATCTCAGCATTTAACTTTTTCAACTGTTTATCTCGCTCAGGTAAAATAACGTTTTTCAAATCACCTAACTCAATGGTCAAATTATTGATTTCTTGTTGTTTTATGGATAGTGCATTCTCATTTTCAGATAATTTCATCTCTAATTCTTCCAAATTTGCAACATTCTCATCATTCATATCTATACTATTTTTCAGTTGACTCAGTTCTAGAGTTAATGATTTATTCTTTTCAGTTAAAAAATTGACCACTTGTTCAAAATTTTCTTGTGCTTCTAATTTATTATTTAAATCAATTATAAAATCCTTATTAGATTGTAATTCAGATTTTAATTGCGCTAGTTCAGCTAAGTATTTGTCTTTATCTTCAATTAACTGCTTGGTCTCTAGAATCAGGTCTTCATGTTCCTTCAATGAATCATCAATAACAGTTTGTAATTCAAGGATGACATTTTCAAGATATTTATTTCTTTGCCAAAGTGTCTTTGGGTCTGTAGGATCATCATTCGAAACAATAAATTTGTCCAATTCATTTCTCAAAGTTAATTCTTCTTGGAGGGAAACATTTTCAGAACTTAATAAACGGTTCAAATCCGATATTTTCGAATAGTCAGCGTTCAACTTATCGTAATTATCTTGTAAATTAGTGCTATCGAGAATTAATTGTTCGACCATTTCAGTTAACGTGTCAATTTGTTGCTGGTATTGTAATTGTTGGTCATGGAGTTTATCATTCAATTCAGTAGTTTCAGCTTTCAGAGTGATGATCTTGTCTTCTAACAATCTGATAACGACCAATTGTTCTTCAGGAGCTCGGCCAATCTTAGTCGGCCTCCATGATGAACCCACCTTGTGCAAATTGGTTGGTCTGCAAAATAAGCCGTAGTTACCGTGTATTTTATCTAATTGGAAGTACTTCACGCCATCAACGCTGCCGTCATTTTTACCCACAACGTTGTGTAACTCCACACCAATCCAATTCCCTGGTGCGAAATGTGTCCTACCGACAAACCTCACCGTGGCACTTGTGTTCTGCAAGCTTCTCACCTCGCAACGTTCGCCAACACGCCATGATTCCATCCATACAAATTCGTCTTGTAAAAGTGTCAAACATCGATCTTCAAATGTAGATACAATTAAGAGCATTTTTTCCAGTATTTCGAAGAATAAACATCTCGAATTATCGAGGCAAACATAGTACTAGCAAGTAGTAACAACACCAGGAGAGGAACACATCACGACCATGTCCTTCAACTTTGGGCATCTGTCCCGGGCTGGTGCACGCATCTTGAAACAGGCCGAGAACCCGCCGCCGGGCATCAAGAGAAAGAAATTAAAGGATACAATGAGAAATTCACCACCGTTCTTGCAGGCTGACTTACCCGTTGTGCCCCAGGATAGAAGGTACAAGACGTTAAAGGATTGGAAATACTTGCCCGGTGATCGTGTCGTCATCACTAAACCAGGCGAGTTCTATGGTAATATCTGTACAGTCAAATCACATAATGCGGAATGTAATGGTTATGAACTGGATGAGAATGGACCCAGCAAAGTTGTTGTTATACCCAAACTGTTTTGGAGAGAGGGTCAAAGTACACATGTGATGAAAGTGCCGCAGACTGTGAGAAGAGAGGATATCAAGTTAGTTGTTGATATCGATGATCCTTTGAAACCAAACCATGTTAAAACAGTAATGGTACAGAATGTTGTCATATCTGGCTCTTACTATGATAAACAGTTCAAAAAATACATGCCCTATAGGTATGTCCATGGTAATAGAGATTCCATCATACCTTGGCCGCAGCCGGCACCTAAAGAGGAAGGGAACTTGAGTACATCGCCAAGCATTACCAGAGAACAAACTTACTGGATAGATTCCATGCTCAATAATCCAGTTCCTAAAAAAGCGATATATACGTTAAGAAACGTACATTCCAAATACCATCGCGGTAAGATAACAATGAAAGATTTGAAGAAATTGATGGCACCTAAGATGATTGAACCTATTCCGGATGAAAAATTGATGTCCTTAAAGAGACCTATAAGGCCACAGTTTACTGAAGCAGATAGAGAATTAATAAATAAGACTATGCAAGAATTTATGGAGAGGCAAAAATTGAAAAGTAGTTCAGATAAGCAACCATGAACTTGTTGATAAAAAAAATTATGTATATCTAAGATATAGTAAGGGTTGCTTTTGAAGCAAATAAATAAATATATTACCTGAAGATAGTATTACGTATATATATGTGTATAGGTATGTCCAAATGGACGTGGGTTATGGTACGATTAAAAATAAATTAATAAATTCAAGAAGGAAAGGATAATATATGTTTCCATGTGAGAAATATTTACATTAGTTTGTGAATTTATTATTGTGACGTTGCCATTTATCATTCACCCAATCCCATCTTCCCCGTTTGTGTAAAATTGCCAAAATGAATACCAGGGGTAGTTGTAAAACAGATGCCATCATAATCTTATGAGCTAAAAAATTTGAAACTTGTGTACATTCCATTAGCAAGGATTTATTCAGTTGCAGTTGTTTGATATTACTTTGAATGTACCATTCCTTTTCGTAAAATTTGTAACTCCAATACAATAACCATGTATTAATTATACTAGAGTCCCAAACGTAATATCGATCAGTGATACCGAAATAAGTTAGACCGAAACACAAGGGGAACATCAACAGTGTATACCGAACAATTACCCTTGCATTCAGTAATGGATATTTCCAAGCACACATAACGTAACCAGCTCTCTTATATTGGTCTTTAATTACATGAGATAATGCATTGAAATGTGGGAATTGCCAAGCGTAAAGCAATCCCATTAGACACCAAATTTTAGGATCAAATAAATAGTTGGTGGCTTCATCCCAGTCATGCATTGTACAACACCACCCCATCAAAGGTGGTATAGCCCCCACAATAGCACCAATCCAAGTATTTAATACCGTTATTCTTTTCAAAGATGTATATATCCAGCTATACAATATGATATTGAGCAAACCTAAAATAGAAACCATAGAATTGACACCAAAGTAAAGCCAACCGGTACCTAACGCACCCCAAAGGAATGCGAAAAGGTAAGATTGTTTGGTGGATAATTTACCAACACATATTGGTCTTGTTCTTGTTCTTGACATCAAAGCATCAAATTTATATTCTCTTGCCATATTGATAGCGTTAGCAGCACCAGAACATAGTGTAGTACCAATGGTCAGGCTAAGCAGTTGTAGCAAAGAGGTAGAATGTGGTGATAATGCATATGAACAAATGGCACTCAATGTTACCAAGATCGTTAGTCTCGGTTTGGTGAGTTGCAGGTATGCGTTTGTTAGTAGTTGAAGTTGTTTCCAACTATGTACATTTGATAATTGGAGTTGTTTCGGTTTATTTGGGTGAGATATGGGTGTTATCTTAAATGGGATGATGTGATTGAAGGACTCTGGTGATACATTAGTCGTCAAATTTTTATTTAGTAAAGCGTCAGATCTAACTGGGAACTCGCTTTTGAGTGGGATCATGTTATCTTTGATGGTGTGTTTATTTGTAATTTGACTAGATGGCAATCTCGTTCTGTCATTGTCTAGTGGTAAAGGTGATATTTCGTTAGTGCAACGGAGAATATTGAGCCAAGAGTTATAAAATTGGTTGGTGTTGTTATTATGTACATGCATATGGATACCATCCCTTAACAACGAGTTCAAGTTGGACACAAAATTGTAACGACTCAAGACGTTACGTGAGAAGAACTGTATGTTGTTCATTCTTCATGGGTGTTGACGTATGTGGCTGTCCCTGCGTGGGTGTGTGCTGTTTGGCGGTGAGTTTGGTGTTTGTTGCAAGGAGGCCACCCTTGTACCTCCAGACGGATCCCATCCGGAAATTCAAATCCGCACGGGAAGTTGCCATTTCCAGGCAGAAACGGAAACAGGACAAAATAATATTTTATTATTTACTATACTATACTATACTATACTATATTGTAATCAAATTTTAGCATTTTGAATCTTGTTTTCAATTAAATTATCAAATGCGATGATGGATCTTACCAAATTTGTAATATAGATCATCATTAATTCATCATTCGTCTTTACAGTTAGTGCCCTTTGTAGATCGATATTAAACTTATTGCTGTTATTATTATTATTATTATTACTATTGTCATTACTATGAAGATCGTTACTAGTACCATTTGTTATACTATTCGTTGAATCAATTAATTGGTCCATTTCCAAATTACCCAAATTTGGTAATAGATTAAATACATCCTGTAATTTACCAAGAATTAAATGATTTAATGGTAATTTTTTATCAATGACATTATTTAAATAGTTAACAATATTATTCAATTTTTTTTGTAAACCTTTCAAAGAGTTTAATTGATTTGTTAATTTGATTGATAATTGGGGTGCAGCTTGATCACGCACATCTCTTAATAAATGTTCTACACCAATTTCTTCAGCTTCTTCAGCCTCAATATTACATGGTAAATGAATGAATGTTAACTTGGATGTAGTACCATCATCCATTATCTGTTCTTGTGATAAATAACTGGTAATTGGTAATCCAATATCTTCTTGTTTAGTATCCACGATAAGTAATAATGGTGAAATGAATTGATTCTTGGAGATTGATTGATAATAGTCAATATCTGTGTTATTATTGTTATCATTATCCTTATCTTCAGTAGTTTCGATAGTATTAAAATTATTTGGATTAAAATTTGGATTGACAAATTGATTAAAAATTTGATGGATCTTTAAATCAGATGAATTTAATTTGCCACCAGTATGATACCAGCCAACGATTTTTTCCTTAGCATTTATTTTTTTGAACATATCGTACATATTATTAATATAATTATGATCTAAAAACCAAACGTTATCATTTTCTTTATCTTCTTCGAATGGTAATGCAAATGAATTGGTGACGTTTATAGTGTAGGTGTTGTTGTTGAAAGCAGTGGTAGTGGTAGGATTTGATTTAGTGTATTCACCAAGGATAACACCAACAGAACGACCATTATCAGGCGTATTGGTTCTTTGATGGTGATCTAAAACAGACAATAAGACTAGTGGAGAGACAGTAACTTTGTCAATATTCATGGTTTAGAGTTATGGTAAGGGATGTGTTGCTATATACAGTCCAGCACCTCTATTACAAGATGTTGTTGTTGTTGTTGTTGTTGTTGTTATTTTTTGTATATTGAAATTTTACAGTGGGTTCAAATTTGAAATTGGATAAATTATTTTCAACAACGAAAACGCAAATTGCCACCTAGCCGCGGTGGCCTTCGAGGCCCGCCTGGGCTGCCGCTACTGATGGTGGTGGCCGTGGCGGCTGCTCTGTCTGCCTGCTCTGGCTGGCTGTGTGGTGCTAGGGGCAGGGCCGAGCTGTGTCTTGTCTTGTTCTCTCTTGCAGTCCTAGGACTCCCCCCATTAACAGTATACCCACCAACACACCCACCACCAGTACCACCACACCGTAAACCACACCATCAACACCTCCGAAACCAACAACAAACAACAAACAACAAACAGTAAACGACTAACACCGATATCTCAAAGCCGCAATCGCGAAAACAACAACAGCGTTTTCACAACAACAACAACAACACTGGCACACTTCTGGAAGCAACAGTCAGCTTGTCTAGTAAATCACCTCGATGGAACCCTCAGAACCCTTCATCGTCACCACTCCAGGCAAAGTAATCCTCTTTGGCGAGCACTCTGCTGTGTATGGCAAGAAAGTCATCGCTGGTGTCTTACAATCGCTAAGAACTTACCTCTATGTAGACACAGTACACACTTCCAATACGCACGCAAGTAAGAAGGGGAAACATTTTGTACTGCTAGACTTCCCAGATATCAAACTGTATTATATGTTCGATAAACGGGAGTTGATCACCTATTGTTCAGATCTGTTATATGACGCAACACAAAACAATAACAAAGCCTATCGGAATACAGATTTGAATTTAAAACTAGTGGATCGTATCCTACAGTATATTGGCTCAAATATCGAGTCTAAGATAGATGCAAGAATTAGTATCGATATAGACAAAAATGTCATTCATAAGAATGCAATTGTTTGCTTCATTTATTTATATCTGCTAGTAAATAAAGATATGCAAACAACTGAAGATAAAGAAAATAATATATGTACTACCACTAGATTCATTTTGAAAAGTGGAGTGCCAATTGGTGCAGGATTAGGCTCATCAGCATCCATTTGTGTTTCTTTATCACATGCATTACTTAAATTATCTCATGCCACAGTGGAAATTGATAATGAATTGATCAATAATTTAGCATTCATTGGTGAAAAATGTATTCACGGTACTCCATCTGGTATTGACAACACTGTGGTCACTTTCGGGGGTATCATATCATATGCTAAAAATGAAACTTTATCCTATGATAATATCAACATATCCAAAGATATTGAAAATGACTTAAATTTACTAATTGTTAATACAAATATAACTAGATCCACAAAGCAAATCTTGCAACAAGTGAAAAAATTACATGGTTCTCTACCAATGGTAATGGATTCAATTTGGGAAACAATGCATAGAATTAGTATTGAATGTGAAAATTGTCTACAATCAGGTACTTTGGCTAAATTACCTGATTTGATTAAAATTAATCAAGATCTTTTACATAGTATTGAGGTTTCACATCCAATCATTGATACGATAGTTCAATTAACTGATCATTTAAAAATTGGTGCCACAAAATTAACTGGCGCTGGTAAAGGAGGTTGTACAATCACATTACTAGAAGAAACTGACAATAATAATAATGCAAATTACAAGATTGAAAAGTTAAAAAAAGCATTAAATGACGTGAATTGCAACATTTATCAAAGTAAATTAGGTGGTAAGGGTACCATTATACTACAAAACGGTATCATTACTGACGACATTAAGAAGCTATTTGAAGATGAAACTGTCTCAGCAACAAGATTAACTGAAACTATCTTACCCTTGTTATAAACAACCTACGTACTGTTAGCACTACACGAGCACCACTACTTATATGTCTCTGTGTGTATAGCCTCACCATAATAGAGTCTCCACATTGGCATCGCCAAACCCTAATCTTTCCCGTGGCTCATGCCCGTGTGTTTACCCGCACACAGGTCTTCAGTATATAAGAACCGAAAAGATAATTTTGCAATCGTTCTTTCCCAGTTGGTTTTAATAAACAGATACATATTAAAACATGCGTTCTATTCACTGCAACAGTTAGATTAAAATGATTGATTGGAGGGGAAAAGAATAGCTAGATGAAAAAATATTTTTCATAATATTTTATCATGAGCGTTCCTCATACTGTTTAAAGTATAGCTTTTTGTGTGGCTTTAATCGGTAACTGCGCAAATGATACAACCCGTATATTTCATATTTATGTGCATTACTTATATATATATATGTGTGTGTGTGCTTGCGGTTTTGTATTTACTTCTTATTCTCGCCTATCTTCTTTTCAAATACAGTATGGAAACATAAATTATGATAAAATGCCTGATACAAACTTTCAGTATTAGTAATATAACCTGTCAGTTTATTTTCACTCATGTCAATTTTCTCAGTTACGTCTTTCCAACCTCTCAAACTTCTCAACTTTGAAAACTCTTCCTGTGTTAGCTGTACTAATGGATTTGTGCCATATTTTAGAGGCCCGATATTAATCCACTCGATAGGTTCTGCACTTCTTTCCTGCAATTTTTCAATAGAATTCAAATATTGCAATAAATTATAAGCTGTATCAATAAAATATACTGTAACAATAATAATCTTATCATATTTTGAATCATATGCGTTGGGAATATACTCATTAAAATCGCCACATATCATACGGACATTATTATCTGTTAAATTTTTTTCAATGTTAACGTCCAAAATTTTACATTGTTTATCCGTATTTAGTTGATTGGAGTAATTTAATGCGAATGGGGCTATTTGGATATTATTATCCTGACCCTTTTCAATATTACCATAAATGTATTGTTGTGCAAGATATTTGACAATATTATATTCTATACTGTCTATGGAGCAGCAATTAGCGTAGAGGGTAGAAATATAATGTGGTATACCACCGATTCCACAACCTGGTATCACGACAAGAGTATTATTCCCTTGGATTTTATTTTCAGCAAATATTCTATCTAATCTTTCCTTTATGAAATTTTTAATGGGGAGTATTTCACTTTGAAACGTTGGATGTAATTCTCGTAATACGTGTAACCACATATCATTAATATCGTTTATCAGGGCGCTATCTTTAAACTGGATAGATCGTGATCCTATACTATTTATTTCTTCATCTAATCTTGAAATGATATCTGACACTTCAGCTTTATGCTTGTTAGAATTTTCTATCATCTGCAAAAGGGTTTGAACCATAGCACCTGTACTGTTTTTATTTATTTGTACAGCATCTTGTACACGTCGAACTTTATCGCTATATCCAATCTTCCGTAATTGTTCTTTCTCCGGTGGTGTCAGAAATCTCGTCATTTGTTCAATAAATAATGGGTTTGCTATTGATCGGGAGTACTTCTGCAGTTTAACTAACTTGGTGCAAAGAGTACCGAACGGGATTTGACATATATCATCAAGCTTCTCTTGGGATGTTATTTGTAAACTAGAAGTATTGACAAACCATTGTGGCTTCGATATCCTAGTTCGACTAAACTTGTGCCAAAGAGACAGCAGCTTCATACCAAATACGCACAGTATAGCCACAGTAACCAGCACTATCATTGACTTGACACTCCAACAAATCGAATGAAAAGCCACTTTGCCATTGTTTATGTCTGTTCTGTTTATTTTTCAGTTTGTTTTCCTCAAAGCTCATCGATTTTTTAAGATCTGAAATACTTCAGTTCCTCATCTAAACATACACACAGAGAGTACCGCCAGGATGCATGAAATCGTCACCATTTCGTTGTCCCATAGGGCAAACCATCTGACCACACAGTTTTTCAACAACCAGGACGAGAATTTGAACAGCATTGCCACTTCTTATAAGGGTACCCACAATAATGTACAACCCAGGCAAAACCTATTGGATCCCACAATCAATTTAAATCCAACAATAGATACCTTCACCAAGACAGTATCATATTCTCCAAGATGTTTGCTATGGGAGGCTAAAAATGGATTTGGTTCATTAGCGACATATCAATTCTCAACGACTACTACAGATGATTATTTTTATGCTGATGAGCAAAAAAATTCCACTGAAAGTTATAATAAGAAAGATATCAAGATAATTAATACACATTCCAAGATATCAAAATCACAGTACCAAATTGCTTTGGATGCTCAATCTGCTTTGCCTAAATTAACACCAAATACAACAACATATTGGTCCGATTATTGTAAACTAATACTGAGACCGAACTCATTCAATCAATTAGTAAACTGGTATCATGATAAGGATGAGCCAAATCTTCCTGATTATCAAGACTTAAAATCAAGATGCTTTGATAATTGGCAGTTCGGTCAAGATGAATATAATTTTAATAACTTAGGTATTAATTTTATTGAAGAAAATTTACATAGTTTCCTAGAGACAACTGACTCATTACAAGGCTTCAATATTGTCACAGACGTGACAAATGGTTGGGGTGGATTTACTACAAATCTTCTAACTGATTTAAGAGATGAAGTAGGTAAGAAGACAATTTGGAGTTTTGGTATGAACGATACAGATATATTAACTTCATTATGGCAAAGCGATAATGGAAACTTGATCAAGAGAGATTATGACTCGGTATTAACTATGATAAACAAAATTATTACTACTTTACAATTAGCTAAGGATTCCGATCTTTTGTTACCATTAATGTGTAATAATGACAAAAGTTTATCTAATTGGGAAAATGCCGGTCAGTTATGTTTTGTCATGGACACATTAAATGCCGTAGCGTCACAGAATGATTTAAACCAAAGGAAAAGTATGGATTATATCACTAATTGCCTTCAAGCTAACAATGATGAAACTTTACAGAATATTGTATCATCTATGAAAAATTCTGATGGATTTGATTATTCATATCATAAAAATTTACCTTATTACAATAAGAATTTACTGAAAAATAAATTCAAACATTCAAGAGATACACAAAACTCGGATTTGGATTCCCATGAGTTCGAATCCTGTCAGATTGAAAGAATTGAACTTTTCACAGATATTGATTCTAAAAGTGATGATAATGATACTAAATTGAAAAAATTAAAACAGTTAAAGACATCGCGCTATAATCCATCTGACACTATCCCAGACAAATACGCTAGCTTGCAAAATAATAAATTGAGTTTAGCGATGAATGAGAATTCACGAGCAGTTTTCAAGTACTGGTACGATTTCATGGATATGAGTTGGTTAAAATTTAATTCTGGTAATGTCAATAATAATGTTACGAGAGATGATTGGGAAGAGTGGAAAAATGATTTACAGGACTTAGCATCTGCATATGAATATGGCTGGCATGATGATGAAGATTCCGGTGATGATTTATAAAAAAACAATCGGTTTGAAGATCACACTATCTTACATCACATATTCCTCCTTATATTTAACGATTTACATTGGAACATTTCACTAAGAACAACTCAATTAGTACTATACAAAATACATATAAAATTATATATATATGCGAGGGATCGGAAATAGTTGACGAAAGAAATGTTGATCAGAACTGCTCTATATATTCCTTCGTTCCCAAAAAAAGATTACCTTTTGTCCTGAGTGAGACGTGAAATTTTCTATACTATATCGTCTATCCTTTAAGTTGAAATGAATAGTTTCCCTCTTGCGGTACTCTCTGTCACATCTTCTTGTGCATCTTCGAATTCATCCACTTCTAATGCGGTATCAATCAATTCATTTCTCTTTATACTCATGGATTGTCTATAATCATTATTAGTGTTATAACTCAACCTAACAGATTGTGTACGTGCCATATTCATCTTATTTAACCCAACAATTTCTTCTTCGTCTGGATCAGGAATATTACCATACTCTTTATCAGCACCATATTTAGTACCATTGTGTAAACTACCACTATTTGTTTTCAATTCACTAAGTAAGAAGGTTATATTAGTGACTCTTGATTTGACTGATTGTGATCCACGTAATGATACACCATTTAATCTACTACGTCTATGATTGTTATCATCATTACTATCCTTATTTTTACTCTTTTGCCTTATTACTTTTTTCAAATCGTTGATTTTAGGTGTCTTAGCACCAGAAGCTTTCCATGACCTTATATCATCCGATACTAGTCTGTAAACGCTTGGTTTCCTATTTATTGGTATGTTTTGATTCTTATTCACATTCAGTTGCTCATATGGTTCAGTTGGTGTACTAATGACAGATTCAACACCATTGTTATTGATTATAGTTGTGTTACCATTACTGGTGATATTGAAATTAGTGGTATCATGGTTTGCATCACCTTCTAAATCTGTTGAAGATATATTATGATTTTGAGTCATTGTTGACAAGATGTTAGCACCTAACGTACTATATTTATTTGAGCCATTATCAGAATAATAGTTTAATAGATCGTCTCTATCAAATAACTGTCTATTTTGTTTTTTAAATTCAAGTTGTGATTGATAATCTTTTAAATTTAAAAATTTGGAAGATTCTCTATGATAATTATAGTAAGTTTCGTTAGGTTCTTTAGTTTCCAAAAGAAAATAATTTAAACCTGCAAGTAATGCATATTTACCATACTTTTGGAATAACTCGTGCATTAATGTTTGTGATAACTGAGAACCTCTCATATTTTGTAAATTATGGAAAAATTTATGGAATGACTCAGTTTTAGGTGTATCATTAATGGTCAATTTGAATAAGTGAATGGCTAAATCTGGTACAATAGGCGATAATTCATTAAAGAACTCTAACGTGATAAACTTTTCTGATTGATCGTAAATTAATTCTTCAATATCATTGATTAAGACTTTCCTTTTCAAATTATCTAATTCTTTATCCTTCAATGGTTTTAATCTTACGAAAAGTTCGTATAACATGTCAAAACTTTGACCTCTATAAAAAGTTTTATAATTCAAGAATTTGATTGTGTAACATGATTCTTTCGACAAAGAAGAATCTTTCACGTTATCCATCTGAAATTGTAAAACTTTCTTCATTATATCTAAGACACTTAACCCGACGATAGAAACATCAGATGTTAATAAAAATGATATTAATTTTAATGTTACAGTTGGATCATGATTATTAGTCTTAAGATTATTTTTATTGTCAGAATTTTGGTCATTACTATGACTATGACTGGAATTATGACTTTTATTGGTATGGGTTAGCTTCCTGACCAATAGAAGAATAATAATGTATCTTAATTGAACAGGAATGGTATTTGCAATGAATGATAATAAATGTTTATTTGGTGTTTTATGCAAAGTATCAATTAACGCATTAACTGATAGTGTCAGCTTATCTGTCTCTGTTGTATTAAATAAAGATTGTAAAACTTTAACACAAAAATCATTTTCATCGACATTTTCTGAATCGATCCAAATCGATTTAGATTGCATTCTACTTAATCTTCGATTACGATTTAACAAATTTGAAGTTGGTGTATCTGTGACGTCTTTGAAAACTGGATATTTCTCTTGAAATTTTATTAATGGGAAAGTAACTGATTTATCAATGTATTTATTCAGTTGTGGGTTACTTGCCAATGATTCAGTAACAGAAATATCTTTACAGATCTTCAATAGTAATACGTCATTATGAATTTTATTATCTACCACTTCAAAGAACATATTTGTAAACTTTGAATAATTCTTAATGAAATCGGCATCACCGCTATATAGAGCTTCATCTACTGATGTACATATGCTCCCAAAAGCCATTTCTAAAAGTTCGACAATGGAAAAATCGTTATTGAAGTTATTATTGCTTAGAACGGATAACATGATACCGAAAAAGTCCTTAATGAAAACATTTAAGTTCTCCTTACAGTTATTAATAATCTTAACTAATAACTCCAAAGTAACAGCTACATTACCGACCCGTTTCCTGTGAAGATCAGTGGTTGTTCTTTTCACCAAATAAGAACTTACTTTCTCCAATTTGGAACGTCTAGAGTTAACATAATACAGCAAATATGACGTTTCTGAAGAATTTGGTTTCTTATCAGTAGTGTTACCAGATGGGTAACATTGGTTAACCAATCTTTGGTGTTTTGGTAAAAAGATGAATCTCATTTGCATCTTTCGAAAAGTAACAACGAAAGACTTGTGGATTAAGAATTAGCGGTTAGTAGAGGCACAATTTACAGACACCGTATGAGGGATCGATTGATGCAAGTAATAATACAACGCGTGGTGTGTCACGAAGCCAATGGAGTGAGACGGTTCACACGTTAAATCCTTCTTTGTTTCCTTGTTTTGTCAAAATGGTCAAAATGTTCAATTTTCCAAATTGGAATTTGGAATTATCGTCAGAATAGTCGAGAAATAACCGCTGTAAAGAGACCGGCCGACCAGAAGCTATGCCGCCTGTGCCCGTGTATGTGAAAGGTGGTGTGTGGACCAATGTGGAGGATCAGATTTTGAAAGCAGCTGTGTCTAAATACGGTACTCATCAATGGAGTAAGATTGCATCTCTGTTGAGAAAGAAATCAGCAAGACAATGCCAAATAAGATGGACAGAGTTCTTGAACCCGAATCTAAATAGGGCCAAATTTACCAAAGATGAAGATTTTCGACTATTGCAACTGTCACAGCAATTCCCCAACCAATGGAGAACTATTGGTGAATTGATGGGTAGAACAGCACAGTTATGTAATGACAGATATAATAAATTATTAACTGACCCAAGTTTACTTGATAGATCTATCAAAACTGAGGAAGATAGTTTAAAAAAAAGTAAGAATGATAATAAGTTTAAAGTTGGAGATCTAAACCCTCAGGTGGACACCCAACAAGCTCTTCCTGACAAGGAAGAATTGGAAGATGAGGAGAAAGAAATGTTAGCTGAAGCTCGTGAGCGGTTACTGAGTACACAAGGTAAAAAGGCAACACGTAAAATACGTGAAAGAATGTTAGAAGAATCTAAAAGGATTGCACAATTGCAGAAAAGACGTGAATTGAAACAAGCTGGTATTACAACAAAGATAAAGAAGATGAAAAAAAAATATTCTACTGAAATTGATTATAATGTAGAGATTCCATATGAACAAACTCCTTTACCAGGGAAGTATGATACGATTGAAGAAACTGAAAGGTCGAGGAAAGAGTTGGATAAATTTGAAAGAGAATTTGAAAAGAATGCGTCTAAGAATAAATCCAAACATTCAGATGATGATGAGACAAGAGATGAACAGCATTCACGTAGGAGAAAGAAAAGGAAGCAAGATAATAAAGATAATTTGGAAGAAACTTCAAAAGTGAATTCTAGACTGAAAGATAAACCACGTCCTAAACTGGTTTTATCAAAACCAGGTTTTGAATCCTTTGAACCAATTGAAGTTACTATCGACCATTCTAGGTTTGACATTCTAAATAAAAGAAATGAAGAGTCTATATTTAAGACTGACGAGTCTAAAAATGTAGATATTGTTCCTAAAATTGAAACAACACACAACAACAATGTTGCTGTACATGAAGAGATATCAGTTGATGATGAATTTACTAAACTATTAAAACAAAGACAACTTGTTCATTTTTTTGAAATGTTACCAACGCCGAAGGATGATTTTGACATAATATTAGATGACGATGATGAAAATGAAGATGAGGCGGAAATGGATGAGGCGGAGAAGGATGCAATCGAAGGTGAAGAGGAAGCTAGTGAAGAAAGTAATATTGAATGGAATGATAATGATGTGGGAAGTCTGAAAACAGGAGAGCAAATGGGTGCGAAAAAGCTTCATGTTGTTCAAGACTCTCCCAAGATAGTGTTAAATTTACCATGTCTTCAAAAGGCCAATCCTATACTGCCACCAGAAAAGATATACCCTGAAAACGAAATCGACGACATGTACAATTCGTTAATAAAAGCATCAATAAATCAAACAGAATATGTTGTCGATCAGTCACTATTGGAATCCTTTCAAGAGATCGAGAAAATGATTCAAAACGATAAAGAGGCACATCCCAACGAATTAGCAAAATACAATCGGTCCTGCAAGTTCGAACCTCCAGATTATAGCGAGATGGAATACCAAGTTAAAGAGAAGGAGCTGCAAGTAAAGAAACTTCAACAACGGTTTGACTACTTGAAACCACTCATAACGAGGAATGAAGAACTGAACCGCCGTATCTATCAACGTGCGCTCCCGCAATTGAAAAGGTTGCAGGAAGAATACTATGTCACGTACAAAGCATACCTGGACGAGGCAAGAGAGGCACCCCAGCGGTAGACAGCGTGAAACAGCCTCTCGTTGTGGGATCCCACTGTGACAGACAGAGGTCGAGCTTAGCTGCTCTCAGAAACCGCCGCAGAGGCGTCGCAGCCGAAGTCACACCACCAAAGTGAAAAATGTTGTTGTCGCTTTGTTTACATCTGAAAAATAAACAAAGCGAAAAGCCCGACGATCATTTGCGACCACTCCATCATTTAAGTAGCTCGCACTTTGCAACAGACAAACAACAAGCAGCCTTCTTGACACTGTTGCGATACCCGACACCATGCAGTTAAGCAGAAACATACTACTCTCGTTACTAACACTCGTACCTAATGTGGTAAATGGTATGTTACCCATCCATGTGAAAAACTACCGTTTTATCAAACCTTCATCACCAGATAACAATCCTGAGGAGAATGAAGTTTTCTTTGTGAAAGGTATTGACTATCAGCCAGGTGGATCATCAGGCTATGATAGCAAAAAAATGAGTGATATTTTGGATAATCCCGATATCTGTGCTAGAGACGCTTTAGTTTTCCAACAATTAGGTATCAATACTATCAGAATTTATACTTTGAACCCAGATGTTAACCATGACAAATGTATGACTATCTTAAATGATGCTGGTATTTATGTCATCTTAGATGTTAATAGTGGTAATGATGGTGAGAACCTAAACCGTGCAAATCCAAGTGGTAGCTACAACGCTCAATACTTGAAAAGAGTTTTCAAAATGATTGAAGCTTTCAAAAACTATCCAAACGTCTTGGGTTTCTTCTCTGGTAACGAAGTTATCAATGATGAAAATAATTACGCAGGTATCGATCCACCATATGTTCGTGCTGTGCAAAGAGATATGAAACAATATATCGCCAAACATTCTAATAGAACCATTCCAGTTGGCTATTCAGCTGCTGATAATACGGATTTAAGATTGGCCACTTTCAAATATTTACAATGTAATTCTTTGGACGGCAAAACTATTAATAAATCACTAAACGAATCTAGATCAGATTTTTTCGGTTTAAACACTTATGAATGGTGTTCTGGTACTTCTGATTGGACTTCATCTGGGTACGATAAACTGAACTCAACTTTTGCAGATGCTGTAATTCCATTGATCTTTTCTGAATATGGTTGTAATACTAATATACCAAGAACTTTCGATGAAGTTACTGACGGGTTATATCCAGCCAAGGGTTTAGGTAATGTATTTTCTGGTGGTTTGGTTTATGAATATGCTGAAGAAGCTAACCATTATGGTCTAGTAGAGATTGACGACTCTGATAATTCATTAACTTACAAAACTGATTTTGCTAATTTAAAGAAAAGATTTGATGACGTTGATATTATTAATGCCACCGAATCAAGTTTAAATTATGACACATTGTATAAATGTGACGCCTCGGAAATCACTAAAGCGTATTCTGAATTTGGTGTTAATAACTTTACAATCCCATCTCAACCATATGAAATCACTAAATTAATTGAAAATGGTGTAAATGCTACTAATATTGGACAATTATTAACTAATTACACTGTTCCAACCACTGTAAAATTTGATATCACTGATGCAGATGGTAATGCTGTTTCCACTGATATTAAATATGACGAAGAAAACTTGCAAAATCATTTGAAAGCTGATAGTGTCAGTGATTCAACAACTAGAACTTCTTCCAGGACTTCAACATCTACATCCACTACCGCAACTTCCACTCTTTCAACCACAGATGAAACTACAACTGTATCTTCATCTAGCTCTGCTAAATCAAGTAAAAACATTGCCGTAGCTGCAGAAATACCAACAGGTTTGTTGAGTTCTGGTTTGTTAGCCGGTTTAATATCCATTATATTATAAGCAGTATTAAAAAAAAGGAAAAGTCATAGTCATATCTAACTTTCCTTTTTGATGAAAATTACATCTATACTGCTCTATTTGATACCCTTGTTCTAATGCAAAACACATAACAATTCCTTTTGAGAATGTATATTTTTATAATCAAGTTTTAGTTACATTATTTTACTTTTTGATGAGACATCCGTCATATGTATAATGGTGAATTTGAGAAATCAATTATTAATTTTATTAATAGTTTTACACCGGTTTATAACAACATTATATAAAATAAATACAAAAGCCAAAAATGAAAAATGAAAAAATTAAGTAAAATACAATAACAGAACTTATATGTTAGCCAACTGTAAAATGGTTTTATCTCTATAACTAACCTTAAATATTCAACAAGCTTTTTGTTCGTCTTTTCTCCACGTTCCTCCTTTATGACGAATTTTCATTTTTTCACTAATAACATATTTTTCTCTTATTAATGTCTGCTATTTGAAGGAACTTCATTAAACCAACCGGGTATATCAAATCCAGATTGATATAATTTTCTATCATCAATTTTGATATTTTCCATACCTAAAGTATCATCTAACCATGGATGATTGACAAGACCACCAGCATCAGCTCTCTTTCTTGGATCTAATTCTAACATAGGGAGTAAGAAATCTGCAATTTCAATTGCTTCATTTTCACTAAATTTATATTTCTCAACTAATACATCTTTCAATGGCCACATTTTCAGTTTTGATATATTTCTTAACTCTCTTCTTGAATTGAAAAAATTTCTAGCTAATTTACCATTTTCTAATAAATAATCAGGTAATTCACCTAACAATTCAATTATTTGTGCAATATGATCGTCATCCTTAGTGTAAGAATGTGCCTCATTTGGCTCGAATAAGAAATCACCAGTGATTAACTCAAAGATTAAACATGCAGTTGACCAAATATCAGCACTACAACCCCAAGGTGCACCAATTAAAACTTCAGGTGATCTATATTCTCTTGTTTGAATAGAATTGGTATAATGTTCATCGAACCAACATGAATTACCCATATCAGCAATTTTAACTTGAATATGATTATCAAATTTTTCATTATTATCCACTAAATTATCTGTATTTTCGCTTGAATGACTAGCTTGACTGGTTTGACTATTTTGACGACTATTGCTAGTAATACCATTATTTCCCATCATGTTAATATTATTACTGTTACTGGTAACAGTGGTCGTAGTGGTAATTGTTGGATTTTCAATATTGTGGTGTATATCATGATTTGATAATTCAAATGAGGATAACGAATGGGTAATTTGTTTCGCAGTGGAATTATTTGCGTTTGAAAATGAATGAGCATTTAAGGTAGAATTATTCGAAAAAACGCTTGATGATAAGATTGAATCCATGGTAACACTATTTCTCAATTGAGCGGGGAAATTAGAAACACTATTGGGTGTTGTATGTAATAATTGATTTTTCATTTCGAAAAAGTTAGTGGAACTAATTGGTGATGGTAGCGGCTGTGAACCGGTAATTATGGTATTTCTTCTTGATCTACGTTGAGATCGCGTTCTTTGAAGGTTTTGCGTGGGACTCATATGTGATATACTATTTCTAGAATTTGTATTTATACTTACGCTTCGATCATCATTTGAACTAAACCCATTTGATTGGCTGGATTTGGACTTGGATGCTGCAAATGAGTTTTGATCAAATCCATTTTTATTTATTAAACTGTTATTACTAGTAGTTTGATGAAACTTTTTATTAAAAAATCCCTGTTCTGTCTCTGCCCTTATCAATCTTCGTTGCAATCTTTTTGCTTCCTTTTTCTGTTTATCTAACATTTCCACCATTTGAACGATTGTCTCTACATCACCAATTTCCATTAAGACATTTTCTGGTTTAATATCTGTATGAATGATACCACATTTACGATGCATATAATCTAAACCTAGTAAAAGTTGTTTCGATATTTGCTTAACATAAATTAATGGTATACCCTTGTGTTCATATTTTTTAATTAAAGCTAATAAATTCTCACCTAAAACTTCAAAAACCATTACTACATGATTCCCATTGGGACCATGATGAATAAAATTGTCTAATAAATTTAAGATATGTTTGTAGCCTTCATCGTTATTATCACCATTCCTTAACCTTTTCAATAGTTTAATTTCATCTATGGCAGCAGCGGTATAAATTTTATCACTTCTAACAATTTTTATTGCAACATGTGAACCACGTAATGTATCACGGGCTAACCATACAGTGGAAAAATGACCCCAACCTAATTTTCTAACTAGGATGTATCTTGAGTCCTTGTAATGTTCACCTTTGAATGCGGGATGATAACCACCTGGTCTATAATCTTTTAAAGATTCCTCATTTTTCTCATCACAAGAGGAATCTGACTCGGATTCTGATCCACTGTCATCATTAAAATCACTTGCAATGTTACTATTGTTGCTATTGTTACTATTGACTATCTTGTGTGATATGGATGAATTAATGCCATGAAATGATTTGTTTGAGTCTATCAGTGATAATTGTGAACCTTCCCTAGAGGGTGTGATGTTATGAGAGGGAGTTAAGTTCGAATTGGAATTTGATGATTCTCTTAGGGCTAGGGATAACTTAGATTTTGTTGAATTATTCTTATTAGTGATAGTTTCTCTAGTAAACAAAGGTTCATTTTCGTTATTAGTTTCATTATTTGTAGCAGAAGTTGTCATAGCGGGCTGCTTCTTTTTGTCATTGGTGGATTGTTTAGTGTGAGGCCGACTAATCAAGGTGCCGAAGTAATTGAAAGTGGAGCTCATTTCTACGAGTAATAGTGGTAAGTTTTTTTATTGTTCTTCGTTTTATTTTTTTCGTTTGCTTATTTATTTATACTTATTTTACTTGTTTGCTATGCGATCCGTGGTCGAATCTGCGCAACTAAGTTATATAACTGACAAATACGGTAAATAAAATACTGGTGTATGGCAGATTAGCGTGGAGACTGCTTCACGGGTCAGATTGTTTCTTCTTAAATTGACAGTTTTTTTTTATTTACAATCGGTTTTTGACTTTTTTCTCCAGATGGAGATGCGGGAAAAGCGGTGGTTTTGTCTCTTCGCTTCTGTCTGGGTTCGAACCGGCTGGGCTCGGATCCGCCTGGAGTTGAGCCTAGCGTTCTCCCTAGCTTCTCTCTAGCTTTCTCGTTTACCTTCTTGTCGCCAGCTTGTTCCCTCTGCCTGGTTCCCTCTACCTCCAATCCTTACGTCGTCACCAGGATTGTGTCAAAGGCATTTGGCTGGTCTGTCCTTACTTGATGGCCCTCTGTATCAGCAATGTCTACGGTGGGTAACGGCAAGTGGCCCTTCCTTACAGGAATTAACAATATCTCATGCTCAACCTTACGCTGATCGTTAATTGCACCACTGGACAACATAAACCTCTTCTTCCCTTGCACTAACCAATCGCTCGATGATCTCATTTCGAATGTAAAAGATCGTGGTTCTTTACCGACGGGTTGTGTACTGGTATCTTCTAATTCCTTCACACCTTCCTTAGTCGACCATGTGCTACTAATATCTTCAACGGTAATGACGAACGGTATCGGTATACCAGCTTGGAAAAGTTCATTGAATGAGTCCCTAGGCGAGAAATTAATCTGGAAAAGTCCATCAATTTGTGGTAACTCTACCGGGACAATAAGCTTCCTTTCTGTACAATTTTGCGAATATTCTTGTAGCTCCATCTCATTTATATGGTGTCCGTGCAATATTTTATTCAAGCAACGCAAAATACCTTCCACTACTTCCTCCTGCATTGAAACTCTGCTCAAAACTTTTTGGCTAATATACTCCAAATTTGTAGTACTGGTATCCAATTTAATAATATTTTCCTTATGGAAGGAATCATATTCATAGCGCAAATTGCGTAAAACATTTATCGTCCAAAATTTCCTCCATTTGGCAAACTGTTTAAACCATTCAACATCACCTTGTAGCAATATTGCATCAGTGACTAAACTATCTAATAACTCCTTTAATGTATTATAATGAATATTAAGTTGAAATAAATCGTTAGAGTAAAACCGGTTTGTTTTTGATTTGATTTTATAACAATTCAATGAAAGGTCCTCGTTTGAAGACGTTAAAATTAATGGTGTAGATGGCTTATAATTACCACAAATTTCATATTTATCCTCGTCAAAAAAATTCAGCTGACAATGATGCAAAACAATCAATTCATTTGCAATGGACGAATTCAGTAAGAATTTAAAATAAAATACATCTCTCTTGAATATATCTTCTACTGCAACAGACACAGGTAAATAACATTGAATGGGAAAATATTGAACCTCTTTATATTTAACAAGTCTATCACTAACAAATGTACGTACAAAGGTTAATTCTGATCTTACAGTGAATTCTGATATAGAAGTCAGTAAGAAATATTCAAATCCCTTCTCCATGCTAGATAAATCACTTATCGTTATCTCATAGACATTTTCTTCCTTTTGAAAACTTATTGGATATGAATTATTTATTGACTCGATACATAATTTCCATTCAAAAGAGTCTGCTTTAGATAAATTACAATGTTCTGTAGATAATGCATACGTGCCCAATGCCAATGACCTTGACTGTGTAACATTAACCGATATTTCATCTATGTGACAGATAGGTTC
The DNA here is from genome assembly GCA_030462875.1 of Grigorovia humatica. Lineage (NCBI taxonomy): Eukaryota > Fungi > Ascomycota > Saccharomycetes > Saccharomycetales > Saccharomycetaceae > Grigorovia > Grigorovia humatica. The sequence goes on from JAMSGM010000008.1 coordinate 128,296, forward strand.
TATGAAAATATTTAAGTTGCTACCATCGAATTTTTTTAAAAACTTGCTGCTGCCTAAACTTAATTGCAATGACAAAGGTTTGAATTTATCAAATATTATTTCAGTTGTACTTAAACAATATGTTTTCTTATCATTTGAAAACAAAATGTCATTCCCATGAAAATGTACCTGCTCATTCTTCGTATTGATTAATGTTAATTGAATTGAGTCAATGATAACATCTTCAGGTATGTCAAACTTGTCAATATTGAATTCTATCGAATATTCATTAGCATTTTGAAGCTTAACAAATGGTATTATCTCAATATCTAATAGACCATCCAATGTATAAATCAATTCATTATTTTCTTCATCTTCTTTCTTAGTATTTAAAAACATTTTCCAGCATTTAATTTTATCTTCCACTTTACTAGAAAGCTTCAGCAAGTTTAAATATGCATTGCATAAAATTACTGAAACAGAAACATTGGAACCATCAATATCTAAAGTCTTGATATTAGGGCAATTAACTAATGAATCAACAAAAACTATCAAAATTTCTAAACCTATTACTTCCCAATTTGATTGAATATAATATTCATAGCAAGATATAAATAATGTTATAGCATTCAAATATTCTTTCCTTTGGTAATGTAAAAACCCAATTTCGATTGTTAAGATATCAATTATTCTTAGTCTTTTGGCTTCTAGTTTACTGAAAGTAGCCAAAATTTCTTTAGTATAATCAATATAGTATTGATGGAATGTTTCTTCGTCTTTGAAAGTTTCACGAAATGAATTGAAGAGATAATGGTTTTTTTCCATGCTCCTATCATATTTTTTGTAGAGGATTTTAAAATCAGTAGTTGAAAAAATACCTCTTAACCAAGAATCACGTCTTATCATTAACAATTCAGCCTTAACTTCGAAATGATATGGAGATTCTGAAATATTTGGTATTTGATTTATTACAAAATCCAATACATTAGTTTTGAATTGAAGTAAATTTGGATCATGTCGAAATAAGGTTTCAATATTTCTTAAAAACTGAATGGTAGTCCTATAGAGTGCTAAAACTGAATGCTTTGTTTTAAATTCTTCTATCTGAAGCAAATTCAATTTTGAAAGAAAGACAAATTTATTTAGATGAAATCTATTCAAATTATTGGACTTAAATAAAGCAGATATTGTATCATTCATATCGAATTGTAAGGGATATTCTATTTCCCCATTGGAAATGGTTTGATCTTCCCTTTCCAATTTAGTTATTTTGTCTTCAATACTTTGTAATTGTAAAGATCCCTCCTCTTTCAAGTTAAACTTCAGATATAAATCTAATAGCTGTTCACAAAGGAAAGTCTTCTCTTTAAAGTTTGAATTTTTAGGAAAATGAGAAAGTTTTCTATTCAATACATTCAATCTCTGCTGAAGAATATTCAACAGATACTGTTTAATGTTGCTTCTGAGTTGATGCCAAAATTTTTCTTTCTCTTGAACAGATTTATAAACAGATTTTAGCTCTAGTATTTGTATTTTGGGGAAATCTTTATTGATTTTATCGTGAACTGATATATTCTTAAATAAATTTGATTCCACAACATTTGTATTAGTGTACAAAAGAATAATCGTCTTACAGGGCATATCTTCAAGATGTTTTAAATCATTTCTTTGCGTTGTATATATATCTGGGAGATGCTTAGGATCCGAATGCTCAGGTAGCCATTGTTTTAAAAGTGGACGCACTTTCGTCCTATACTCATCCACAGAGATACAAGTCACGATGATAAATTTGATAAAAGCATCCCTATGCATTTGTTCACCATTCTTACCTGTAACATTCTCTGCAAATAGTGACACGGGTAAATTATTAATGTTCTTAGTAGATCCATCGGCTGTCTTCCAGCGAATACTATCGAATGGAAACAATTGCAAAAGTTCATTCTTTACACTCTCGAAAAGATCAAAAGGATCAAAATAACTGATACCTACGTGATTTCTCGCCAGTGGATTGTCCATTTGACCCTATTTATGCTTCTGAATTTGAGGAATATTTTTGATATAATGACAATTTCTGTTTCGTTTTTTCAACTATTTGAATAAAAAAAAGTATAAACAAAAAACATCAATATTAAGAAACTTAATTCAAAATTTGCAACGTATAGTCTGCAAAAATGGTCGATGGAAAGGACGATGACCCTAAAAGATTAGCATTGGATGGCTTGAATGTTCCAGTAAGGAAGCTAAAGAAATATAAGTCTCTCCTGGATCCAGGAATAAAGAATTACAGAGATTATAGAGTCACAAAACCGTCACACTTTATTAAACACAGCATTGCTACAGGTGATACAACTGGTACCAACAGTAATACAGAAAAGATGCGTAACTGGTTAGAATCTATGATTAATAGAGGTAAAATTATATTAAAAGAAATTGATGAGCGTGAACAGATGATGAACAGAGAATTACAAGACAATAAAAGGATGGAGCAGGACAAAGCAGAGCTTATCGAAAGTATTTTGAAGAAGGACTTCAATATGGAAAGCACTCAAATTACCACCAGCATTTTAGCCACTGACTCATACACTAGTGACGCACTTTCAGAAGAGCAAGCAAATTTGAACGTTGAAGAAGAGAGTCAATTTTCTGAAAAGGAAAGGAAACATAAAGACTCATCTTGGGGACGCTCTAAGGAGGAAAGCGATGTATCTATCATTATTGTCTCTGATAGAGAATCAGAAGAACTTGAAACACTTAACAATATTCATATTCATGAATCAGGAGATACTGAACAGCGGGATGTAACGGATGAGTCAGATGAAAGCGAATTAAGGGAAAGTGACTATAGCGAAGATCTGAACTTCTCTGATGAACACAATTGCAATACTGGCTTCTCCGAACAAATTCCTAATGATAACTCATTGAATAGATCTGAAGAGTCATATGCTAGTCAATCTAGTGAGGTTGAGTTGGAAGAAGAGCAGGACCAAGAACACCTAGATAATAACTCGTCTTATAATGACGATTATATCAGAAAGCTGGCCGCAGACATTATTAATAAAAATCATGTCTTTGCTGATGCTGATAACAATGATGTTAAAGTTAACAAAAGCGAAGATCAAGAAATATATAACTTCAATCAAGGGGGTAACATAGATTCTCATTTCAACAATAGACCAGAAGTTTTTGAAATTGGTTCTGAAAGTGATAACGCAGCTTCTTCTTCTGATCGAAACTCTCATAGTAGTGATGATGAAAATAACGAATGTATTAAAAATCCAATTGGTAATAAAGACATAATCCATGATAAACGAACCATTGAAACATTTGATAAAGATGCACATTCCAGTACTAGCTACTCTCAACAACAAGAATTCAAAGACGAACGCAAATTCCATATTCCTCATCCAAATAGTTTCCACGAAATAAATATTTTAGGCAATAAGATCGATGATGAACAACACGAAGTTCACAACATTATTAATGTCCATGGAGACATTACAAAATTTTCTTTAGACCACCATCAGAAACCATCTGCTCCTACCTTAAATGATGAAATTGTCTCCGAGTTAAATCCTAAATCTCTTGCACCTTTTGAGATAATAAATGGTATCCAAAATGAACCATCAGATAAAAATGGTATGAACAGAGAATACCATACATTGTTTGGTCCAAATCTTTTACCCAAAGATATACCTGAAATGTCATCTCAACATGAATCTGTACATGAAAATTATTTAACTACAACTACAACAAATACCCAAAATGAGTTAATCAACTCGAGAAATGATGAGTTATTTAACACAGAAAATGGACAGTATGATAAAACTCTGAATCTCCTACCTTTGGTTGATGACGCTCTTCAACATGTTGTTAGTAAAACTGAAAGCAGCAGTGCTAGAAAAGATACAGAAAACGAGGATGTTATGGAACATGAAAGTGAAAATACTAATTCCAATACATATCAAGAAACACTAAGTTCAGACAATAATGACAACACCCAAACAACAAAAAATACTAATAAAGAAAATGATAAAGATCTAGATGAAAACGAGCATAGAGCAATTGAAAATGCCAGCGATTTGAGGTCTGAAAACCCTATCAAAGAGTCAGGATATGCAGACCAACCTGATCAAAGTATTTTATCACAGCATGGTGAAACAACCATTTACTATTCTATGATTGATAGTGAATCAGAATCTGAGACAAAGGAAGCACCAACGGCAACAACCTCTAATGAATGTGGTATTGAACACGCTATAGTTGGAGAACATTGCGATTATCATGCCGTGAACGAACAAATTACAAATGACGAAATTTCAAACGAAAAAGAACATATGGAACCTTTAAAAAACGTTTCACGTCCTACTTCCCGTTATGAAATCGTCCTCTCGCAATCAGTCTACAGTTCTTCATCATTCGAGGATAATAGGGAGGTCTTTCCTCCATCAACAGAATATGTCTCACCATTTTCAAATAACCCATTTGACGCTCCAAACGATGAAAAAGAACAGAAAGATATTTTGCAAAGAACCTTGGAGAAGCTTAATGCTCATAAATCAGAAGAGATGGTCAAAAAAGAAAAGATAAGTTTGGTGGATACTGAAAAAGATGTGGAAGACAAGATAGAGACAGCAGATGCAGATAAATACAAAGAAACTCTTGTGGATGTGAAGGATGAAGAGAAAGTTTCTTTGCTCCCTGATGATGCAATAGAGTCTAGAGACAATTCTCATCTAGAAACTACATCCAACCATTCGGATGGAAACCACGACGATTGCGCAATGAACACCCTACTTCGAAAAGAAGAAGGGACGCCCCTACCTATTGAAGCTTCGACTTTGGGAACGGGTACTAAACGAAAAAAAGAAACCTCCATACATAATGATACTATTGATACAGCAAACATAAAATACATTTCTAGACGGTCTAAAGTCCCTGCCTTAGCGAATAAAATTTTGAAAACACCAATAAAAGCTATTTCTTCTGTGAAAAGTCGTTTGAAAAGAATATCAGGCATGGCAAATCTATTTGTTGAAAAGCTAGACAACATGGAAAGTGAAAGTGACTACAAAGATGAAAATGATGTTGTTATGGAGGATGAAATTGACTACTCCTTTGTTTTTTCAGAAGAAATTGAAAAGTCTGGAAGGCCTGAAAAGCCAAAACTTGTAGAAGACGTAGATAAGAGTTCGCACACTAAAGACGCAGAATTTGCCAGTTCTTTAGAAGGTAAACCATCAAACATTATTATGGATGACATGATATCAAATGCTGCTACTCGTGACACTGTTACACAAAAATCCATTGACAATACTGAAAAGGCTACTTCTATCAAAGAAGAAAAAACTAATCAAGAAACTGAACCCGTTGAAGAGTTTGAATCTGTTGAAGATCCTATATCTGTTGAAGACACTGAGCCTGTTGAAGACACTGAGCCTGTTGAAGATGCTGAACCTGTTGAAGATGCTGAACCTGTTGAAGGTGCTGAGCCTGTTGAAGATGCTGGACCTGTTGAAGGTGCTGAACCTGTTGAAGATGCTGAACCTGCTGAAGATGCTGAACCTGTTGAAGATGCTGAACCTGTTGAAGATGCTGGACCTGTAGAAGGAACCAAACTTGCTGAAGATACTGGACCTGTTGAATATACCAAACTTGCTCAAGATACCGGATTTGTTGAAGATACCAAACTTGCTGAACATACCAAACCTGCTGAAGAAAGTGAAACCCCGGAGGAAATTAGAAGTTATGAGGCCCCCAAAGAAGATAAGGAGGAGCCAAATATGGAGACCAAAATAAGAGATGCTGAAGGTTTTGAAGAACACCTTGAAATTACAGACATTTTGAATGGTAATACTGAGAATCAAGCAGAAATCGAAGAACCTGATGAACAAGCAGAAACCTCTTACTATTATGATGCTAAAGTTACTGTTGAATCCGTTGAACCAACTGAATCACTTGCCCCAGATATTCCTGATGAGGTAGTTGAGCCTGAAGGTAGAGAAATCACTAACATCACAACAACCATTGAATTTGTCACTTCTGTAGAACCTGTTGAGCCTACTAAATCTACTGGATCTGTTCAAGCTGCTGAATCTCTTGATATGTCCGAAAATGAGCCCATTCTACCAATTCAGCAATTTGAGGCAACTAAGCCTGTGGAATCAGATGAACCTAGTGAAACATTCGACCTTGCTGAAAGACTTGAGCATAAACAAGTGGATGAGGAGGGTGCACTGGAGAGAAATGATAACAAAAGCCCTGAAAGTGGTTTTTTGGGTACCAAGAGTGGTGGTGTAAAACAACGAAACGATGAACGTGACATCCAAGGCACTGCTGCTCAGGAAAAAAGAAACCCATTATCTGAAATTAATAAACTACTTGAATTAAGTAAACAAATTGATGGTAACACATTAATTGTGGATAAAGCTGTACCAGATGAATCGAGTATTATTAATGAAAATGAACGCAAGGAATATGATGCTGTTTATGAAGGTAACAATGAAATAAAGCCAATCCAGCCTATTCAAAAGGATGCTGAGTTTGAAATCAGTTTACCAAATTCTGATGATGCCAATTTTGGTACTACCGATAAAAATGAGTCAGTTATTATGTCGACTACCTTAATGCAACATAATGACCCTACTGAAATCAAAACTCATGCTATTGAACAAAGAACTGAATCACATAATGAATTGAAAAAAATTGATAAGGCCGAGGAGCTGCATGAAATGGACGAGAATGATGATAATCAAAAATTATTGACAACTAATACCCTACCCTCTGACCCACCTTCGGAAAGTTTAGGACTTGTTCAGGATGAAAGCGACTTTAATGTCAATGTGGAGAAATCTTCTATTTCAGAAAGTGATATAAGACATGCGGATAATGATACCACACAGAAGTTTCTCAAAGACTCTTTGAATAAAGCAAATGGGAACGAAGAAAGCTTAGAAAAAGAGATACAAGATGACGAAAATACAACGGAAGGCCATGGCGAAGAAAAAGAGCTTATTAGTGCGGAATCGGAAAATGACACTTTACCACAAACTGAAAATACAACTAGTAGAGAAAATTCAGATATTGGAGAAAAGGATTTGATCACAGAGGTAGCAGAACAGAGTGTTAAAAGTGACTCAGAAGAAGGTCTTAAAATTGCAGTTGTTAAGCAGGAAGAGGTTGATACGAAAGTTGAAGAAGTTACTAGAAAGGATGAAGATGCTGTTATGAAAGCTGAAGAGGTTCTTTTGAAAACTGAAGAGGATATAAAAACAGTAAATGGAAGTTTGATCAAAGAAATCAAGCTACAACATCAGATTAAACTAGAAATTACTAAGCAAGAAAATAATGAAATTGAAGAGAAAGTAAAGGAGGAAATAGAGAAAACAATGATTTCAGAAAGAAATATTATTGAAAGTGGAAGTAGAAATAGTAAAAAGAGTACATTGAAGGCCCTAGAAATTTTAGAAACACCATCAAAGAAAAAGAAGAAAGTTAATAAAAAGGAGACTCCTAAATCTATTTTCAAAAGAGTAAAAGAGAAGGAAGCGTCTTGGACCCCTACTATAAAGAACAAAAAAAGGAAAATGGATCCTTCTGAAAGTTCATCTACAACAAAAACTAAGAAGAAGAAGAAGAGTAAGGATATCACGCCCACACCATCGCCATTTGAATCCAAGACTCCTAGTCCTAAAAAATCTTCAAAAGCTGAACTTAAAAGCAATGAACAAACAAATACTGATCACTCTAAGAATTCCCCATCGACAATGAAGAAGCAAGCTAGTGTTAATTCGAACAAGAACAAGTCTTTCAAAAAAAAATTCAATAAAACCAAGAAAGGTAAGAAAGGTAGCATTGCAGACGGTACTTCCTCAGCTAGTAAGAGTGCTAATGAAAGACCTGATTCCAGAAGAAGTAGTAAGAAGACCAACCGAAATACTAAGAAAAGGCAAGAGTAAGTACTAAAGTCAATTTCAATGCCATTTCGACTATATACAAACTGCATTATGTAGTTTATTTACATGCAAAAAGCTCAAAGAGCAAAACGTTTCAAACAAAGTGCACGAAGCTGATAACGAACTTTCTTTGATCATATTAAAATTTGCGATAGCAAAGGTTCGTTTGATTTCAGGAAATCGTTTATTCTTGGATGAGTTCTGGAATTTTTCAATCTGCAATCAATAAACCAAAGAGGCGAGTGTACAAAGGCATAGTATTACGACCAGTATAGACTATCAATGCTTCTCAAACATGAAACAAGAGCCTTCAGTGCTCCAGGTAAGGCACTACTGGCTGGTGGTTATTTAGTGTTGTATCCACAGTACCAATCTTTAGTGATCGCGTTATCTGCCAGAATGCATGCTGTGGTCACATCAGCTACAAGGACTGACATTGAAGGCATATACATCAAAGTGATGAGTGAACAGTTCAATAATGATGAATGGAATTACAGAGTTTATTATAAGGATGGGTTTGTACCCATCGAGATTAACGATAGAAGTAATCCCTTTATAGCTCAAGTTATATTTAATGTATGCAACTATTTCTTCCCCAGCAGTAATGAACACCTACCACATGGTAACTACATCAAGATTGAGTTGTTCTCTGATGCGCAGTTCCATTCTGAGGCTGATACTACCGTTAAGGGTAATCAGTTTTTGAGTTTCAACTACCATAAGAAGACAATCGGTGAAGTTGCTAAGACAGGTTTGGGTTCCTCTGCTAGTTTAGTAACTGTATTGACTACTGCATTATGTTACATCATGATGGAGGAAGAACTAAACCTAACAAATTCTAAACATCTTAAGATTATTCATAATCTATCACAAGTGGCACATTGTCAAGCTCAAGGTAAAATAGGTAGTGGGTTTGATGTTGCTGCCGCTACATTTGGATCTATTGTTTACAAACGGTTCCCGCCAGAAATTGTAGCTAATTTACCAGATTTGGATTTGAAATGTCTTGATAAATATCATAGGGCATTGAAAAACTTGATAGACTGTGTAGATTGGCAATTTTTTACAAAGTCTATCATGTTACCACCTGGTTTGAAACTGGTCATGGGTGATGTGAATGCTGGTTCAGAAACAGTGAAATTAGTCTCTAAAGTAAGAAAATGGTATGCTGATAATTTACCGCACAGTTTAGAACTTTTTGAAACTATTGATAAAAATAATCTTCAAGTTATTGAAGCATTACATGAATTGATTCAATTATATCACAGTGATTCTGAAAAATATGAAGAAATTATATCAAATTTAAACAAACCTAAGATTTTGAAACATTCAAAGTTAGATAACGGTGATATTGAAATTGAAGAAGACGATTCACACCAAGATGAAAGAATTCAAAAAGTATGTCAATCAGTTAAAAAGATAAGACGATGTTTTAAAATAATAACACAAGAATCTGGTGTACCAGTGGAACCAGAATTGCAAACAAAATTATTGAATCATTGTTTGGAATTAACAGGTGTAGTTACCGCAGTGATACCCGGTGCCGGTGGTTATGATGCCATCGCTTTGTTGTGCACAGAGCAGACCAATTTATCACTACTAACTGCAAATGATGCTTATTTCAATAATGTTAAATGGCTACTATTGAGGCAGTCTAGTGAAGGTTTGAAAGAGGAGGACCCTGAACACTACGAAGATCTATTATATAAATAGGTAAAAAAAAATTTAAACCAAAAGATGATAAGAATAATGTTTCGTTTTAAATATTCGTTTTTTATCAGAATAAAATAGCAGTTTTAAAGAATATTTAATATGTGGAGATATACGTATAATGTACATAGATATATAAATATATATGTGGATATTAATCAATACTGTCAATCATAGTCAGGTAACTTACTTAACATTTTCTGGAACCTGTTCATCGTTATTAACGTCCTTAATGGGACCTTTTGAAATAATGGTATGATGGGATAATCTTGTTCTGGTTGATATCTTTTTGGCTCAGGAAGTAAAGTATCAGATTTACGATACGGTCTTCTCACTGGCTTGACTGTTGATTCCGGTAATTTAGGTATATGGAATTTTTTATAATCTTTCCTGATTGTATTCAATTCAGGTTTCTGTCTTTGTAGAAGCAATCTAAAAGATTGCCTCAGAGGTTTACGTTTCTTAGAGTAACTGAAAGAACGCTTATGTCTACGGACTCTAACTCTATGTTCTCTTGTCGTTTCCATGTCCGTTTGCAGTCTATTTCTTCTTTGTGTGAAAGTTTCATCATCATCACTTGAATCATTTTCAGAGGAGTTATCTTCACTACTGCTTTCTGTAATGGAAGACTCTATAACATCCGCAAGTTCTGCTTCATCATCCTTTACGCCAGGTTGAGTTACCTTATCATATAGAAGTTTAGTCCTTTTAGGTACATTAGCAATTGATTGTCTATCGTTCAAATGGACCACATAATGATCTCTTTCCCTGAGAAAATACTTGTCATAGGTCTCCAACGTCAATGGTTCCACCGTGTCCAGCAGGGACTGGATATTATCGTTTAGTTGCTTCGAGCGCTGTCTAAGTGCCAGCAAGTTCCCCCATGGTAGATGCGAGTCCAGCAAGATCGAAGTGTAAAAATTGTTCATGGGCAGAGCTGCAGCCAGCGTGGTGTACAGACGAGGTCGGGAGTGGAACTGCCGCTACAATGAAAGTTCTGTCTCTCTTCTACACTGTGGGCCAAACTGGCAAACCTACGAATTTTCCAGCCTGGAAAAAAACCGTTATGATTTTTTTGTTCAGCTCATCGCGACTTTTTGTTCCGTTGTGATAACCAACACAGAAGCCTCGTAGTGGAAGATGTCTGGATTCGAACTTGACATGAAGCAAACCCTAACAGACTTGATAAACACAAACAAATACTTCCAATTCTCCCGAGACACTTGTCCCGACTGCATCTACGTGAACGGCATCTGGACCAAGTACGATCTTACTGAAAAAATCTTCATCTTTGATATCGGTTCCTTCACAAAAGAAGTGCAAGAACAGTGGAGAGTGGCCTTTGAAGAACTCACTGGTGGTAGAAACTTACCAACAATCATGGTCAATGGTAAATTCTGGGCAACTGAAAAGGAAATCCATGATTTTGAAAATAACAACAAATTAGAAGAGCAATTGAAATCCATTGAGTTGTTATAAGAAAATATTTCTACATACCTATTCTATAACTTCGTTACTTATATATTTATAAAGGATAGAGAAAAAGTATATAAATATATATGCAAAAAAAGGAATAATAAAAGAAAATTAGTAAACCTAGCTCAGTCATCTAATTCTTTATTGTTAACTATTCTACTCTTCTTTCAAAAGCTATAACGATTGATAAAGAGTCTCACTGTTGCCATTAGTAAAATTGCTTCCTCTTTCCTTCAATTGGTAACTGATATATCCAAGTAATGCAAATGAACTTACCAAACTTAATGCCAACAACAGCACATTTACCGGAATTGGGTTCAAGTTAAAGACATTGTGAGTCAAATCGTCTAAGACACTTTGTAATAAATTAAACACACCAGAAAGGCAAGTTAATAATCCATACACTGTACCAAAAGTCTCAAATCCAAAAATTTTAGAACAGTAATCTGAAACAACAGTATAGTAAAATGGTCTAAAGAATACAAATAAAATAATACCAAATACGTGTAATGTCATAGAACCTGGAATCAAACCAATTAAGGATATAACTATTGATAGTGATGTTATAAGATATAAAGTATGCATTGGTTTGATGTGATCTAGTATAAATCCAATGAATGGAATAGAAAATATACCACCTAATGGTAATAAAATATCAAAAATATTATTAACTTTAATGGCGTTATCTAAATCATTTAATAAATAAGTTTCTTGGGATCTAATTGTTGCGATGAAATAATTAATTCTAATCATAATAATTGATGCAAATATGAACATTAAATACCACCATGGTTTTTGGATCTGTTCCCATGCTGTATAATTATGCAATATGCCGAAAAATCCATCAGTTTCTTTTGTTAACCTATTTTCAATTTGTGTTTCAATAACAGATTTACGTCTACCAGATCTTGTCATTTCAGGAACCATATTGTCATTATCTCGTAATTGCTGTTGTTCTTCCTGATTGGTTGGCAAAATATCATTGTTGTCTTCTTCTACTAATGGATTACCGTTTTCATCTAGATGTTCAACGACAATTTTTGCGACGCTACCAATAGATTTATAAGATTCATGTGGCATGAAAGTTAGTTGACAAATTAAAATAAAAATTGGAACCACTAAATAAAACTTGAAGAAAGAGTTCAATGATAATGGATTCAAACCAACTTTATCATTATACTGATACATTAATCTATAAATTAAAAACAATGCTGAACTAGTATCAAAACAACCAGTCAAAATGGCCAAAATTGTACCTGATCTTTTTGGGAAACTATTAGCCAATTGAAAACAAGAAATAAAGACAAATGGCCCGCCAATGGCAAACATAATATAACCAAAAAGGTATATATCAAACCAGGTATACAAAGATTGATTAAAAATAAATGAAAATGAACCTAAACCTAAAAATATGGAACCCAAAATACCACAAAATTTAGGACCTTTAAGGTCAAGTATATAACCGACAGGTAATGCCATCACATTTGTAAACCCGGCTGCTAAAGTAAACATGTAATTTAATTTCAAATCTTGTTCTGGACAAGCGACTGTATATTTATTATTGCCGTTGTTTCCAATATTATTAACGATATATGAGTTATCAGTTTGAGGACAAACATCTTGATAAACATTTTCGGAAATCAGAATGATCTTGAAAGCTGCAAACCCAAAGATAATACCTGCTGATAGCAAACACCAAAGGGAAGCGCAAAAAATTTGTAAAAACTTCAGTCTTGACATAAAACTGTTGGTATTTAAATCTATCAAATTGTTTATATTAAATTATCCTTTATCTTAATTCAGTTTTTTTTATTTTTCATATTGAACTGAAAAAAAAAATAATGAAATAAAGTTGATCCGAATTGGAATTCACTTAAAAACTCGTAGCAAAGTAAAACACCCATTAAATATAAATATTAAAATCAGAAGAAAAAAAATTGTTCAAATATTCAAAGATCCAATCCAATTTATGATTTTATTAACAAATCCTCTTGAATTGGGCACAAAATGACCACCTGGATGAATTAGCATCGTTCTCTTTTCGATCAAACAAGAATTAAATAAAGATTCTACCTTTTCAGGCTCTGTGATTGTATCTAATTCACCTTTAACATGTAAAGATGGTATTTTGATAGGATTGGAATCATATTGTTTTTGATATTGATCTGGTTTAAAACGAAATCCACTAAATGAAATGAAAAATCTTAATTCTGGTTGTTCAACGTTGGTTAAATTAAGTAAATTATTTATATCTGTGGCTAAATAACCAGCTAACCCAGCTCCTTGACTGAAACCTACAATACCATCGAATGGACCATTCTCTATAATGTAATCATGCAAAAATAGAACTGTAGTATCTGGTAATGTGTAAGATGTCTTTGTAATATCGTTTTGTAACCAAGCAATAATTTTGTTTCCATCAGTAGTATTACCGATGGAACCATAATCTATAGAATCATCCGTTGGCAAGTCAGCAGAGGGGAAACGATTAGGTGCTGTAGGATAATATAAAGTATAGCCGAGTTTTTCGAACGCAGAGCGGAAGCCCTTTGTCTTGGAATGGAAATATTCACCTGATTGTGCTAACCCATGTAGCATAAGTATCTTCTTCGACATTGCTTGTTATTTCACTGATTCGATTTTTCCGTTTCCTGCAGTTCAATTTATCCAATGAAGAAGCCAAAGTTCGAGAGAGTAAATAAACGGAAAAACTAAAGTGGAAAAATTATCAGACGGAAATTGAATCAGACGGAAATTAAAACAGACGGAGAATAGTTGAAAATTCAGACCGGAAACCAGACGGAAAACCAGACGGAAACCCAACCCAATTCAATCATTTTCTTTTCTGTGCCAAAAAATCTCTTAACAAATTTGTCTTTGGAGTCTTGGCATTTTTAGTAGCCATGGCTTTTGATTTGGTAGCTTTCCGTGTTGCAACTGGTCTACCACCTCTTGTACGTTTCTTACTAGTACTACTCTTACTCCCACTAGTCTTAACACTACTTGTGTTATGTGTACCCAATTGACTATCTAATTCGTCATCACTCACTGTAATCAAATCTTCCATATCATCATCTTCTTCCCTTTCCCTTTCATTATCACTATAAACATTCTGCTCTTCATCCTCATCTTCATTTTCATCACTAGAAATAATGATAGAACTGTTTTTGTTATCTGATTTTCTGGTTCTACTTCTTGTTTTACTTGATGGATGTGACACACTCTCGAGTTCATCCATAATTTCATCTGGTTCTTTACTACGATCTAATTTTTTATCTTTAACATTTACAGTATTCGATCTTTTTACTTCTTTCATTAATAGTTTAATATCATCGGGATTTTCATTCTCAATTAATTCTCTATTAGTCATTAATATTTCCACTTCATTAATTAACTCTTCATCAATAAATTTTTTCAATGCATTTTTTTCATCTTTATCAACAAATGTCTTCACAGCTTCATTGAATCCCAATTCAGGTAATAATGATAATTGCATCTTATTTAACATATCACTAATCAATTTATCAATATCAATATTATTATCAGTATTATCATCATTTTTCGATATTAATCCATTTTGTATCAAAGCATCATTCTTTGATTTTTTATTTTGCTTGTTAGTTTTACTTTTCTTATAAAATTGGATTACATTATTAACATTAGCCACATGTCCAACAAATTTATTACTAAATCTACGTGGATTTTCCACTTGATAATCGATATTTGAACCTTGAGGTCCAGTATAATCTACTTTCAATCTAATTAAGGGCATTGGTAAGGTTATTAATTCATCTTCAGTATTATCATTCCCATTCCCATTCCCGTTCCCATTTCTATCATCACCATCATCAAATTGTTCCATATTTAATTTTATCTTAGTTTCTTTATTTGCATCTTTTATCATTTGTTCAACAATTTCTGTCAAGAAATTATTTATCTTTTCCTTTTCATGTGGTTTAAATTTATCTTGATAATCTGATAATGTTAAATTTTGTAATTTAAATGTTCTGACACTATTCAATGGGATTGGTGTTAACCTTGGTTGTAATATATTATTTTCATGTCGCCAAGCTTCATTTATCTCTAAGATGAAAACATTTTTTTCACGAGCTTCAGCATCACAAAGAGATGTGGCAATTGATGAACCTGGTTGTAAAACGTTAAATGTTTGAATCGGATTAAATGTAAAATTTGGTATACATTCATGTTCATGACCCCAAATAATTAAATCCATAAAGTCTGGTAAGAATTGTTCTGGTAAGAAAGCTGTATTTGTGTGGCCTGTATGATTTTGATGTAGGCACATTAAGTTAAACCATTCACCATCTCTTACTGTTGGTATATTAAACTCTACACCACCTTCCTTGAATGTTCTAAATAATCTTTCCTCCCTAATTGATTGTAACCCGTATAAAGCTAATTTGGTGGTACCCTTTTGAAATAATAGTGGTGTTAACTGAATGTGATCTGTCACTAAAGTTTTACCAAAATGGTTAACTAGCCCACTAACGTGTAATAAATCCATTGGTGTTAATAGTTGATCACCACTAGAATCATCATGATTCCCACTAATGGCAAACATAGGTATGGAAACATTCAAATTGGGATCCTCATAATTAACATTAGTAAATTCATTATATTGGAATACTTGCGATGGATCACTCAGTAATTCTAATTCACATGGTTTATCCCCCATCAAAGTGCTCCTCAAAGATTTCATGACCTGATACATCGACTTCTTCGATGGCTTATTCAAATGGAACAGATCACCAGATTGCAAGATCATATCAACATCGTTTGCCTTTGCGATGGATAGTATTTCGTGGAATGTCTTCCACGAGTCGTCACCCACAACGGGATCGTTCTCCATGTAACCGACGTGGTTGTCCGTAGTGATCAGAATCTTGATTGTATTCTCCATGGGGCCTTCTTTTGTTACTTGATGAGCCGTAAATCCTTTGTTCGATAACTTCTTGTAGCAAACATAGTAGTAATAGCAATAGTAATAGTAATAATAATAATATTTTACAAATTTTGCGAAGTATATAACGAAGGACCCGCACATTGAAAGAGACAGTCCATATTCACACGAGGCCCTGGATGGAGTCCTTTATCTGCAACTTACGTGAATGTCTGTCCACGATTTGCTCGACATCTTCGAAACTGAGCAATTCTGGATTGCCCTTCCATTTGAACTTGTCCTTGAACGTTAACTCTATGGCTGGTGTCCCCTGTGTGATCACTTGAGTCACGACGTGCAAGTTAGACAGTCTCTGCCGTGGCGGGATGGCAGCCAACAGTAACCTGGCGGTCTTGGCTGTACCGAATTCGTGTCTGCGGGATGCTTACTTCTACTGAAGCGGATCCACGTCACTGTTGTTAGTAAGGGAAACGGAACCTAGTAAATAGCAAGATGCCAGATAGGTGCTTCTATGCTGTACCACAGTAACATACCGTCCTTGCCAAAGGCATTGAATTTTATATTCAGCTGTGTCAAGTATTTGGTAATCATAGGAATAGTGTGTCTTATTTTATGTTGTTCATTTATTTGAACTTGGTATTGAAAAGCGAGTCTGCAGATAATGCAAAAGTGTAAAGTTAGGGATACTAAGTCTTAATTAGAGGATATAAACCGCTATGAAAAGTATATACTGTAGACTAAAGTTAATAGAAGTCCTGAGACTAGTCACCTCTGTAAATGTGGTATGGTGAAGCTTGCGTAGTGGGGAAGACAAGTGATTCTGCCACCACCATATTACTTCTTCTAGAAGTAGTGTAGACAATTAAGTCTGCTACATCCTGTGGTTCCAAGGGGCTTGCGTTGTCGTAAACACTAGCAGCCCTCTCTGTGTCACCTTTATATCTCACAATGGAAAATTCTGTCTCAACAATCCCTGGTGCAATCAATATGACTCTGATGCCAGTATTGATTAATTCTTTCCTTAGCGAATCAGTAAATGCTCTAACAGCAAATTTAGTGGAACAGTAAATTGATCCAGTCGGATATGCTTCTAATCCAGCGACTGATCCAATATTAACAATGTCACCACTATTTTTAACTTTCATAAGGGGTAACACAGCTTGAGTCATATTGATTAAAGCCACTACATTGCAGTCGATCATCGATTTAACATCTTCAATATCTATTTCACCTACTTCGTCAGACCCAAGTGCCTTACCAGCGTTATTAATTAGGATATCAATGTCCCGGAATTGTGTTGGCAGTTGTTCCAAGAATGGTTTCACTTTATCTAATTGCGTGACATCTAATTCTTCAATATGTATTTGTGCTTCTGGATACTCTTCCAAGATCTTATTCTTTAAACCTTGTAACTTATCCAATCTTCTGGCGACTAAAATCAACTTACAAGTACCTTTAGATACATCCATATATTCCACAGCTGTGGCCATACCGATACCGGCTGAAGCACCTGTAATCAACACTACTTTATCCTTCAATTGCTCATACGCTCTCTTACTCAACGACATGACGACCTTTTGAACTCCGAAGCGTACCAAAAACTGTACTATTTTTGCAAAGAGGCAGAAACTTGTGGTTCCTCCTTTATATCTCAATTTTTTTTCCAATTTGGGTTTTCTTATCTCGAGACGATTTTTCATCGAAACGAAGAGAAGTCATCTCGTTTTTCACTTCTTGACAGCGGCCATCAGCGACAGGCTGGCATACCGCGAGTCGAAGTCGTGGAAGTCCACTGGCTGCGGGTCACCTGTCATCGTCTTGTACTTTTGTATCACCTGTTGTTCCAGTTCCAGCGAGTCCTGGTACACAATTGAGTCTTCGGTATTGTAAACACGTGCATTGGCAAATATCAGATGGAAATCCTCCACCACTTCCTTCAAGTTGTTGTACGCTAACGTATCAATATGTATCCTGACATTCTCTATCGCTACTGGATACTTGATTAAAATATAGTAATCTGGATACAGGATACGCGATGGCTTCACCATAAAGATGTCCGCAAGTGGTCTGCCAACTTCATTCTTATAATTAGTGACAAATTCATATAGCTCTTGCGCTTGACTGGAGACACTTTCACGTACATCTAGCGGTATATCAACATTTTGTGTATTCGTACGTAGGTATTCTAATCCATTCTTAATTTTCGGTGGTCGACCACGTCCACGAGGCATATTACTTACCGTACCATTCACATTATTAGCTAAACTGGTTCCACGTCCTCGGCCGCGACCACGGCCACGACCGCGACCACGACCGCGACCACGTGTTGCATGTGCCAACATATTAGATTTGCTAGATTTGGTAACAGTCTTCCCACCACCATTGCCAAGTTCTTCTACAGATTCAGTATCATCAATTTCTTGATGTGAATTTTCAATCATTGGTGTTGGCTCATTAGTAACAATACCATTATGTATATTATGACTACTATCATCAGTATTGCTATCGTCATCCACAATTTTATTAAGATTGGAATTGACAGTAGTAATATCCATGGGTGCCCCTTCTGTGGTTAATGGCGTCTCCGGTGGTATTGTCATTGAATCTGTATCATTAGGTGCAGTACCACTTTCATCCACTTTGATCTTTTTAGGTCTACCACGTGGTCTCGGTGCAGTTTTTCTCTTCTTTATAATATTACCATTATCATCATACTCATGATCTCCATCATCTTGATCGTTATCACTATCACTTACTTCAAATTGTTTTAACCATTGTTCTTCGCTAATTGAATCTGAATATGTGGTTTGCTTTCTTTCTCTTACTCTAGAAACATTATCTAAAATCACATCCTTCTCATTCTCTTCATCTTCAACAATAATTTCTTGATTATAGATATCGGGCAAATCGCTAGAATCAAGCAACCTTGTTTTTAAACCTGCTTCTGCATCTTTAGCGGCTCTTTCTGCATCTAATTTACTGAATATTTCAATTTCCTCCTTGGATCTGGCTAACATCAAATTCAACGCACTGTCGTCATTCATTTCATCTTCGTCATATTCACCTGTCTCTTTTCTCTTTTTACGTTCTTCTTCAGCTTCTAATAATGATCTTAACAAGGCTTCTTGTTCTTCCGCGGTAGATTTATTATCAAATTTACCGGCTTGAATAACTTTGCCATCAATATCTAGTTTACTATGTGCTCTTTCTAAGATTGCTTCTTCAACAGAATGTTCGGTAATTAACCTTAAAATTCTAACTTCGTTTTTTTGACCTATACGATGTGCTCTATCCTGGGCTTGCAAATCTTGATGTGGATTCCAATCTGTATCAAAAATAATAACTGTATCAGCGGTTTGTAAATTCAAACCTAACCCACCAGCTCTTGTAGATAAGATGAAACAGAAAAATTCAGAATCTGGAGCATTAAATGCCTTTAATAATAACCCCCGCTCATCTGATTTAGTATGACCATCTAACCTTAAATATTTAACGCCCATAAATCTTAAGAAATCTTCCATAATATCCATAATCTGTGTCATTTGAAAGAAAATTAATACTCTATGACCAGTTGCCCTTAACTTAGGTAGTATACGCTCCAATAATTCAAATTTACCAGAAACACGCCAAATATCTACATTTGTTTCTCTTGTTGGATTTATTTGATCTTCAACTTCTTCAAACACAAATGGATGATTACAGATTTTCTTCAACTGCATCAATTGATTATTGAAGCCTCTTAATCCAACCATTTTCTTGTTGGTATGATCACCAATAAATAATCTACGATGTTTCAACATTTGTTGATATAAGACTTGTTGTAATGCACTCATCTTACATTTGATTACTTTTTCCACTTTATCAGGTAATTCCTTCTCGACATCTTTCTTCAAACGACGTAATAAAAAGGGTCTTAAAACTTTATGTAATCTTCTAATAATTAACAAAGTTTCTTCTTCACTTAGCTCAATTTTATCTTGACCACCAGTATTATCAAATGGTGTATTGAACCATTCGTCAAATGATTTAACTGAATTGAAAATTTTGGGTAATACAAAATTCAATAATGCCCACAATTCTGGTAAATTATTTTGTAATGGAGTACCAGTTAAGATTAATCTATAATCAGAATGATAATATGTGTTTAATGTCAATGATAGCTTGGATTGGGCATTTTTCATTCTGTGACCCTCGTCAATAATCATATGTACCCATTTGATTTTAGATAAAAGAGCCTTCTCCTTAATGATATATTCAAAAGTCGTTAATACTACATCAAAATTACCACTTTTAATTTGAGCTTGTTTAGCCTTTCTTTCAAACGGCGTACCCTTGAAAGAGACCGTTCTCAAAGCAGGAGCCCATTTAGCAAATTCTGTACTCCAATTTGGTAAAGTCGACAGGGGAACGATAATCAAAAATGGGCCATGTATGTTCTTCTTTTCGTAAAGATAAGTTAGTAGAGACAAAGTTTGGATTGTCTTACCAAGACCCATTTCATCTGCTAAGATACCATTAAGATGGTTATTAAATAACGAAACCATCCATTCTAAACCTTTCAATTGATATTCCTTTAGTGTCCCACCTATTAAAATTGATGGTTGTACCTTAATCTCTTCTGTAATCTTGTGGGCAACATTATAATAATCAATATTTCTTTGAGTTTCATCATCATTTTCTTCTTCTGTAACTTCAGACGTGCCAGCATTATTCTCCTCTTTTTCATTATTGACGTGAGATTCAATCATGTTTTTAGTATAGGATTGTTGATCTTTCACCGCTTTGGTTAATGAATCTAAAAATGCATTGGTTTGTTTTAATAAATGGGTAATTCTAGTATCCTTAGTTTGATCTAACAATTTAATATATGCTTCTTCATCATTAGATTTTAAAGCTTGTAAACGTTCCTTTGCCTTCTTAGCTTGTCTCTTTTGTTCATCTTTCTCTAAATTAACGTGTAAGTTGATTAATTTGTGACCAAATTTGATTTTTCTATTCCTTTTTTCTAACCGTTCATTAGATTGTAAACTACAAGATTCTAAAATCTGCTTCAATTTATTATTTTCTTCATTTTTCATCTTTTCGATTTGTATCAATTTATGCTTCTTATATAGTTCCATCGTCAGAAGACTATCTTCAATGTTAATATTTCTAATCTTTGATAAAAAATTTGGATATGAGTTTGCTAATAATGAGTTTTGGTACCATTCATAATGTAAAACATGACCTCTTATAGATTTCTGTAATGGTAATAGTTGTAATGCAATAAAATCTACCATTGCATCTATATTTTTAGTCTTATCGTGTTTATCTTCCACCATATTATTATTGTTACCAAGTAATTCATCCAAGCAATTATCTACAGACGTATCTAAATTTAAGGCAATTAAAGTTTGATAAATTTCTTGTGAAGTATGAATATCTATACCATCAGGTAATAAGCTCGGTATTATTTCAAAGTTTGGATTTTTTGAAGTCGGGAAAAATGAATCATAATCAAAAAGAAAGTCAGTAGTATCATTTCCATCAATATTTTCATGGAGATTTGGTAATGAGAATGAATCTACCATAATATTGGGATCTGTTATCTCTATAATTTTATCGATTTTGGGATGCAATTTTTGAAAATCATTGAGAAGCATTGGTGGTTTCGGCTTTTGCATCTCTAGGTCATAGTTTTCGGGTAAAGTGAATTGTGAACTATTTAGTACTTGTGGTGAGGATGACATCTTTTGATCATCATTTTGGACAATTTGGTTTGATTCTTTAGTAGTATCAGTATGTGCATTTGCTTGAGTGGGGAATGTATCCTTGGTATGTATCATATTTGTTTGTATAATTTTTTGATCAAGTTTATCATTACTAGATTCTTCTTTGATTTTAATAGAAGAAATATCTGAATTTTTTGCATTCATAGTAGATTGACTCGATTTCGGCGTGATGGTATTACTAGTAGTCGAGATCGCTTTAACATTTTGATTAGTTATATTATAAGATTTACTCAATTTTTCATTTTCATTTTGAATTTGAACCTGTGGTTGTAATGTTTGACTTTGTTGATTTTGCTGTTGCTGAGTTTTTTTCACATTATTCAAATATTGTTCTTTTCGTATTTCATTGGCTTTTTTGACCTTAACAAACTCGCTTAAACTAATCAACATTTTCCTAAAATCTGGTGTCTGAACCATAGAATGTCGAATGACATTTTGAATTTGTGAAGGTACTATCTGCTTATTAACTAGACATTTTAATGCAGTAATTTGTGCTCTTAATAGTGCTGATTGTTCTGGAGTAAAATTATTGGCAGGTTTATTTGGTGGAATATTTGTTTGTTGTTCTGATACAGGCTGAGGTTGAGATGATATTGGAGACTGTTGGTTTAAGGAAGACTGATTATTTTTCAATTGAGTTGATAATTCAGTGTGTATTTGTCGTAGTGGATGCTGTTGCTGTTTTTGTTGTTTAGGTGATTGAAACTGTGATTGAGATTGTTGTATTTGTGATGAATGCGGTCTCTGTTGGTTATTGTTGTTTTGTAATGGGACTTGTGAAATGTTACGCTGAATGTGTGAAGGTGAGGCCGAGCCAGTATTTGACAAAATATTATTTGTAAGAGTTGGTGATTGAATATTAATGGGTCTATTTGTGCTATTGTTAATGAAAGTACTAACGATCGGAGTACTGTTATTACTACTTTTAGCCATTGTATTACCAGTATTGTTATTGCTAACGATATTATTATTAGTAGTATTGGTTGTATTAGTAGTAGTAGTAGTAGAGTTAAGATTATTATTATTAGTATTATTATTATTATTATTATTGTTGTTGTTGTTGTTGCTGTGGAATGATCTTGGTGATATCGAAATGGATTGTTTAGTAATAAATCTATTGTTTTCATTAGTATATGTTGGGGTTGATACGGTAGTGTTTGATTTATGATTGATATTGTTGTTCATATTAGCAATATCATGTGATAGAGATTTAGGTGACTGTGACAGCATTTGTGAGCTGGAATTAGTAGTTGTCACAGGAGCCACTGGCTGAGTAGACTGAAGCTGCGCAGCCGGTTGTTGTTCTTGCTGTTGTTGTTGTAGCTGCTGTTGTTGTCTGTGCCTCTGTTGTAACTCTTGTTGCTGTTTAGCAGCTACCTGTAGAGTTTTTGTCAAGAAGATGTACTCGGGTATAGAAGTCACATTAGCACCATGCTCGTTCCTCAATTGTTGCCATCTCACGTAGCATCGGTTGATTTCCTCTTTGGAAAACTGTTTGTTGGGTACCTCGATGTTCATGGCGGTGTGTATGCTAGCCGTCTCAGCGTTCAATGCTTCCGATGTGACTTGGTTGTTTCCATTTATTTATTTATTTTTTCCAACTGCCAAATTTCTCTTCGCGCCGGCCGCGATTGAGAGGCCTTCTAGAAGGAGCGTGGAAGGAGCCTGCAAGGACCTGCAAGGAACTCCAGAGGGAGCGCTAGAGGGAACCCAGAAAGGCTTTAGAAGGAACACCGGTGAAGAATGCCCAAAACGTCTCTGACATGGTTATAGATCTATATATACTGTTACATGTGTAGGTGTGTGTAAACCAGCTGGTGTGGCTCTGCGGTCCCAGCCACGACCATCTTCATCGGAGAAGTTGATCCTAGTAGCACACAACTTTGCTAATCGTCGTCTGCTTCTCCACCAAACAACAACATCATATCCAGATCGTTGTCGTCCAGTTGCTCCGGAGTTTCTGTGTTGTCGTTTACCGTGGTATCATTCGCGATGTCTTCCAGGTTAGCTACAGCAGGTGTCTCTTCTCGGTTATCTGGTCCATTCAATTTTGTATCATCGTCTTCATCTTCATCACCATCGACCTCTTCACTTTCTTCAGATCCGTCACTTTCATCTTCCATTAGGTTAGAGGGTTCTGGTGTTATTCCACGATTTACAATAGTAGCTGTATTGGATTGGTTCACCAGTTCTTGACTACTCTTGAATTGTTTCCTCTTGGACTCTAATTCTTTCTCCAATTTTTTTATTGAATCTTGAAACCTGGATTTCAACAATGGATTTGTTGCCTTGCGCATCTTGTCAGTCGTATGTTGTAATGCACTTTCTAACTCTTTCAATTCATCACCTAATAATTCTAAATGTTGTCTATTTTCATCTAAAACAGTCCTGGCACCTTCTCGTTCCTCTTCTTCCTCGTCATCTTCTTCTTCGTCCTCCTCGTCATCTTCTTCTTCGTCATCGTCATCTTCTTCCTCTTCTTCTTCTCCTTCTTCTTCTTCTTCACCGTCTCCTACTTGGTCCATATTTATCTTCTTTGTGTTGGATTCATCAGCATCTTCATCACTTTCGAATGCAGCCTCTAAATCTAATTCATCTTCTTCATCCTCCATTTCTGTTCTATTTTCAATACTCTTATCCTTATGTATTCCGTTCATTATGACGTTATCATTATTCTCAGATATATTATTGTCAGCAGATTCTGTCTTATTAAGCTGTGCAAATTGTTGCTGGGCAGGTGTGAAAAACTGACTTTGCGATGCAATGGGGATGGGTTTGGTATTTATTTCTTCTTCAGTAATCAATTCGTACGTTATCTCTTCAGTTTGGTCATCATCATTTAGTAACATATCTACTACATTGTTAACATATTCAAATTCAACCGGTGACATTTTCCTTCTGAATCTTCTATTACGGACATTATACAATGGAGCCGTTAGTCCATGTTTATAGTCGTAGGACTTGGTAGCAATTTCTTTCAAATGTAATAATTCATTTTTACTTAAAGAGTGATTCTTATTTTGATCATTCCTTTTCAAGAGAGTCATTTTCATCGTATCTATTTCATCTTGAATATGTTCCAAATGTTTGCTGGTTAAATCTTCTGAGTCTGGCACTTGTAGTCCAAACACTTCATCTTCACTTTCAATCATCTTTATACAAAGAAGCATTTGACAAAGATCAAATGTCTTTAATAAATTTTTACGGTCCACACTTTTATTAACTTCTATGATTGTCGGTAAATCTACCAAGATTGCACCATACATATACCCATTTATAGTGACTACACAATGTCTTTCACTTTTCCACTTAATATTTATACCGGAATAATCCCCAGCTTCGATAGAATTTTTAACAAAATCAACTTGTGTATCGGGCAAAACTCTCAAAATAATACCTGATTCAATCAAGGGGTCTGCCTCTATATCGCTGGCTTCAGAGTCATAACCTTCACCAGGTACTCGAATGGGTTTTAATCTAACTCGTGGTCCCTTAACGGCATCGCCATCTTTCTTAATCTTTACTTTGAATTCCCCCTGCGGTGGCTGTTCTTTACTCAAC
The DNA here is from genome assembly GCA_030462875.1 of Grigorovia humatica. Classification (NCBI taxonomy): domain Eukaryota; kingdom Fungi; phylum Ascomycota; class Saccharomycetes; order Saccharomycetales; family Saccharomycetaceae; genus Grigorovia; species Grigorovia humatica. Next base: position 153,666 of record JAMSGM010000008.1, read on the forward strand.
TGTATCTTGATCCTTGGCGTTTCATACTTGTTACTCTTCACTTTAATCCGCTTCCTTGTCGTCGTTGGCTCTGTTTGGAGGATACTATCATCGTTGCTTGAATCGCGAGCGCTCTTCTTGGTATGGGACTCGTTGGTGAGCCCTTCAGCAGTGCCCCTCATTGGGGCTGGTCGTTTGATCTTCAAGATAGCCATCTCAAGTCCACAGACGAAAATATATGGTCTTTGTTCTTTGAAACCGATGCAAATTTCACTTTTTTATTCCAGACGCACGAAAAAATAATTCACCATAGCGTAGTACAGCTGGTATTCTGCCACAGGACACTATAGACCACACGGTATAGCTTACGTACAAGATGACTGCCATGCTGAACAGCTTGCGGAAAGGACTGGCAGATTTGACTTGCACTATAAGACTCCAGTTCCCTGTCGGTGAGATGTACCTTTCCCAAATCCTAACCAAGCTGGACCTTCCAAGCCAGTACAACACACCCCAATTGAAGATACTGGATCTTTATGCTGGTCCCAGTGTTCAATCTGTTATGCTGAATGACTTGCTGAAACCAAAGCAACATTTGATTATGGAATCAAGGCCCAAATTCGTACAATTCAATAAAGAACATGTGGTGGGCCATAACAACATGCAAATTGCAGAGCTAGACCCCTACGAGTGGGTCTCGTATGATAAAATCATAAAGGAGGATAAAATATTTGTCCCAACCGTACAATCGCGTGATCAGATGCATGATGAGTTTTTAATTTGTGCCAATGTCACTGACGTGCGAATGAAAGGTCTTGTCTTACAGTGGCTAGATTGTATACCAAATGAAAACTGGCTTATGAAATTCGGTAGAGTTAAACTGCTATTGTGGTTACCTACAGTGACAGCGTCGAAAATGTTAGCACCTGTAGGGTACAGCAAAAGGCATAGATGGTCATTAGTGACAGAAACAGTCACTGACACTAAATTGGTTGCCGTTACTGACGGTAATGATTTGGATGAATTCCATCCAGATTTAATCTCCAAATGGAATCCCATAGTTTGTAAAAAATCCGATGATATCTTCCAATCTAGAAAGTTAAACACACAAGGTTCAAGTTGTTTGTTAGATATAACACCCAAAAACGTAAATATTAATGCAGACGTTTGGAATTACGTTGCAAAACAACTTCTGATTTTAAAATCAACTCCATTAGAAAAAGCTCTGAACTCATTAGGCCATGGTGCATCTGAGTATTTCAAATCTGTTGTCAAAGATAGCAGTTTATTGCAAAAATTACCAGGTGAACTTACATCTGAAGACATGTTGTATTTGGTGGACATTTTCGATAATTGGCCATTTAAACCAAATATTTATTTCGAAGCATTTAATGTCTATTTCGAACATGGTGCCGGTGATTAGGAAAAACAAATGTTCAATATTTAGATATTTAAATCTTAAGCTATCACATATATCTCCGCCATGGTTTGGTGATTTAGTTTTTTGTATATTACACTTAATTATAGACATCTGTTGTTTGGGCTAAACCCAATGATATATAAGATCATTTTGTAAATACTGACCAATGTTCAATGAGCACATTGAACCTTTCACTTTACTGAAAGAATAATAGATATCCCAAAATTCTTGACTTAGTTGTATTTATTCCAATACATATATTTTATATCTATATATATATTTATGGACATAATAATATTAATAATATACAATTTCCACAAGAGTGTGTAACACTACTCCTGTTATTACAATTACTCAATTTCTTCAGTTTTCTTTTGAGATTCAACGAATTCAGTGGCTTTTGCCTTAACATAATCACTCATCTTAGTATCGTCTTTACTTTCCTCAAATTCTAACCATTTATTGAAGAAGAATTTGGCTTGCTTCTTAGTAATTTTCTTAGAAATAACACGTTCAAATAAATCTTCCACTTTCTTCTTTTCATCAGCCTTAATTTCCTGATCAATATAAACATTCCATAAATCAATTCTCTTTGGAGCATCGGCTAATAATCCCTCAAATAACGAACAACCTCTTTCAGCATCACCTTTACTGAATTCTAATTGAGCAAATTTTCTAACAGCCTCAACATGGTTCCGTTTTGGTAAAGATTTTAATGCATTGGCAAGAATGGAACGTGCTTCTTCTTCTTCTTTATTAGAAATTAAGAAATCACCCCATGAAACCCAAATTGATACTTTTTCACTACCAAATTTCTTTGCTGTAATCTTAAATAATTCTTTAGCACTTTCAAGCTTCCCGCTCATTTGATAAATACCTAATAATTTATTATGAATGGTGAATGAATCCATATATTGACAAGCTCTTTTAAATAAGTCATCTAATGATTCAGGTGTACCAAAAGTATTCTCTAAATTTAACATTGCAATCCAAATATTCAATTTCTCATTTTCTTCTCTGAAATTTATTGTCTTTAATGCACGTTCAGCAATTTCACGAGCTTTTTCGACTTCACTTAATTGCAATTGGAACGCCATATAATTCATCCAGATAACTGAGGAATTTGGATTACCTATAATTAAACGTTCAAAGTCTCCAACAGATTCTGGAGCTCTAGTATTAATATCAACTGTCTTATCTTCAATAATTTTACTTCTCTTCTTATGTTTATGTTTCTTACCTTCTGTGAAATCTTCTTCTTCATCGTCTTCAAACTCTTCTTGATCTTGAGCTTGATCTAAAATAGACGCAGTCCAATCAAAATCTGTACTTAAGGAAAGACCATCATTTGACATGGAAAGTAAACTCTTTGATTCTTGCTCAACCCTTTCTTCCGCATCAGATTCATTATCAGATTCAGCCATATCAAAATCAACATTCTCTTCCTCTGGTTGAGCATCTTCACCTTTTTCAATAGCAGTGGATACTTCATCATTAGTGGTGGAATTATCCTTGGCAAAACGTGAAGCTTTCAAACTTAATGATAATTGCTGTTTCTTTTTGTTGACTTTTAGAACATAAGCTTTGACTCTATCACCTGGACCAAATAAGACAGAAAGGTCATTCGGTTTAGTTTCCGCAATTTCAGTAATGTGAGCTAAACCACTACAGTTGGCAGTCTTATCCAATTTTACGAAAACACCAAATTCAGTAACACTTCTTACAGAACCATCAAAAATGTCACCAACTTTGATATCTTCATAAGTTTTCAACACCTTCAAATCACCATTGACTTCAGATTCTCTTAGAGTTAATAAAATTTTATCATCGCTGTCACTTTGAACAACTTTACCAACAACGTTTTGCATTGGTTTAAAGAATTTCTTCCAATCTTTTAGATATGAGTCAGATAATTTACTAACTGGAATAAAGGCTTCAATAGTACTGCTTAAAAATACAAAAACACCTTTATCAGTAACCGCTTTAACTAACGCATTAACAATATCACCCTGTTTGATATCAGATGCAGTAGAAATAGTTTTTGATTCATTAGAACGTAAAGAAACTGTAATCCTTTTCGCTTCAGCATCAACACTCAAGACTTTAGATGGTATGATATGATTAACCTTACTAGAGAAAGCATCTGTCAAGGAAACTGAATAATCATCTAAAGCATCAGTCGCGAAAGAAATGGCAGATATTCCGTTACCTAAATCTAATAAAACGTATTTGTTGAAAATTTTAGCGACTCTTGCAGGTAGTTCTTCACCGACTTTGATAGTAGAGTAAGTCTTTTTAACGTGAGATTTACTCACAACATTTACAGTATTGTGCTCGGTATCAACGGAGGTAATCTTTAAGGAAAGAGCAGAACCTAATGGGAAAGTTTCTTCAATATTTTCAGACAGCTTCAAACCACCTTCGTTTAAATCAAATATGGAAAGTCTGGCATTCAATAAGGGCGAAACTGTTAACCATAAATGATCACTGCTGTAATTGTTAACAAACCCAACAATAGCATCACCTACTTTGACGTCTTTTACGGATAAAATGGATTTAGAATTGTCTTTTAATTTAGATGGTGCCACAGTCAACTCAAAAACAGATGCCTTAGCGATATGATGGCTGATGGGTAAATATTTATGGGACTTTATATCATGGAAACCAATAATCTTAGCCTCAAGAATGGCATTTTTCTTGAATGCACTTAGTGGAGCTTTTCTATCAGTGATACTATCAATATTGTCAAAAGTTTCGGAAACATCAATTCTACCATGAATATTATCAGCAATAATGATATTTAATTGGTTCTTCTTGATAGCTTTAACTTTAACTTTCAATAATTTTCCTAACACTAAGTCTTCAGTAGATTTAACTCTTTCATCAACTGGATTTACTAAATCTACAGATTTGCTTGAAGACTTTTTAGGTTCAGTAACTGGTTTTTTTAGTGTTAATAAAAATCTTTCGTTATCATCATCACTTCTTAATAAGTAAGCAGTAACAGATTGATTGACATAAAAAGCTTTGTTAATATCTATATTCCTGTTTTCTACTGCATAACTTGGTAAAACTAAACCGACGAAACTGCCGTTGAAAGCAACAAATACACCTTTGTCAGAAATTGTCTTGATATATGCAACTAATGGGGTATCCTTAGCCAATGATTTGATGTCATCGTAAGTTGTTGGCAAAGTTTCATTCTTAGCAGCATCAATCAAAGACTTTTTCAAAGTCACATTGAAAACTTGAGTTTTTTCAACCTTATCGATAACTAAACCATTCAATTCAGACCCTACTTTAATTTTTTTGAAATCAGCTCTATTTTTTTCAATTCTATCATCTGATAAATGACCAACATGAATAATACCACGCAAACCAGAACCAGTAGCTTCGACAATTAATGAATCCTTAGTTTTTTCAACAACTGAGACATTGACCATTGTTCTTCCTAAAACCATATTTGAAATTGCGTTCTTTTGTTCTTGAGCCTGGGCGTTTGAAACTTTACAGGTAGCCAAAATTCTATTGTTTTTTTCATCAACTTTTAAAATCTTAACTACAGTTGATTGACCCAATCTTAAATGTTGTTCTGGCTTATTAACAAAAACTTCAGAAATTTCAGCATTTGGTAAGAAAGCGGTTAAACCACCGAAAAATGCAAGAATGGCACCATTTGGTCTGAAAGATTGAACTGTGGCAATTGTTTTTTTATTAGCTTCTTTCACTTCAGTTGCTTTTGCGTATGAATCTACAATTGGAAGTTCGTTTTCTTCAATGTTAACCAAAGTTTTTTTCATAGTTACGGAAATACGGCCTCTACTATCGACGTTTAGTACTCTAGCTTTGACTTTGGAACCAATTTTATATTTTCTCTCCGGGTATACTAATCTGGTATCTGAGATGTGTAAAGCTGGAACTTTAGCGGTAAACTGATCGTTGAAAATTTTCAAGTCAATACCACTGGAAGAAACACTGGTTATTTCACAACCAACTAGTAGCTCACCAATTTTAATATCTTGGCTTCTTGTATATTTCAGTTTTAAAATAGTTGGATCAGTGGCCAATTCATAAAATCTATCTACCAGATCATAACCAATAACTCTTGCAGGTAAGTCATCAGTCTTTTCTAATTCACCAATCTTAGATTTATGGACCCTACCAATGCAGTCATCGGTTAATGCTAAATACAAGAAATCAGAATCACGGCCCTTCACTTTAGTCGTCTCAAAGATATAACCAATTGGGAAAGCCTCCAAAGCATCAGTTACGGAAAGTTTGCTGTCTAAAGAAGCGGTATGTGGTAAAGTGGATAATATTAAACATTTTTCATTTGAGTTATCGAGTAAAACACCTAAGATTCTTGCTTGGACATTAGAGCTAATAGCGAATTTATGTTTCAGATCATCCTTTTCGAATGTATTCAAATGTGAGCCGGCAATAAAGCCAGGGACTAAACCAAAAGATTTACCGATAATACCACTTGAGATATGTTGCATACACAGTAAGTCGACCGATTGACCAGGTAAAATAGCATCCACTGATGAGATTTGTGTGACTTTGCCCTTTTTGTTGTTGAAATCTAAGTTGACGTTAATTACTCTATTGGTTTTTTTTATTATATTTGCTAAAAAGACTGAACCAGGCAATAAAGAGTCAAAATTTGGAACATCCTTCTTCGATATGAAACCAGTGATACCTACGATACCTAAATCTAATTGTGCACCATGATCTTCAATACTCTTCACAGAACATTGAACAATATTATTTTTCACTAAATCATCCTCAATCATTGTGTTAACATAGGAAGGTTCGATAGTTAATTCGATTCTTTTCTTCTTGTTTTGTTTACTTTTAGTTTCTAGAGCAGAATTGCCAATAACTTTACATCTTAACCATTGACCTAATTGGAAATATTTGTTAATATCTGGAAGTTCAGTCTTTATTTCAGTTTCTTCCTTTTCATATTCTTCATCATCATCACTTGAATCCATGTTTTCGTCAAGATCTTCTAGAATGGTAGTAAATTGATCAGAAATGTGAGTTAAATTAACGAACCCAGCTATATCATCAGTAAATGATACACGGATATCAGTTTTAGAGATCTGAGAAATTTGACCAAGTAAGTAAGAGCCAACTTTCAAATTTCTGAAACTTATATGTTGTAATACTGAAAGTTTTTCATCTTCTTCTTCATCAACATCAGCATCAGTCTTGGAGCCTTTTTTATTATTTTGTTTACCCTTTGCAATCTTTTTCTTTTTCTTTAATGGTTTAGCAACATCTTTACTTTCATTACCAAAAAGAACGTCTTTTGCCGCTTCGTTAGCCACTTGTTTCAATTCCAATGGTGTTAAGACAGATGCACCACCTCTTGGAAAAGAAACCTCTTCAGCATTTCTTGACAAAGCAGATTGGCTTGGCTGTTGTGTCCCATCTTCTCTAGACAGAGGAAATTCCTCATTTCTCTTTCTTTTAGAAGGAGGAGCCATTTTCTTATATAGTATAAGTTTGTCTACTTCTCTGTTCTTTTCTTAATTTGAACTTATTTAAGATTCAATAATGTATTAATCTTTAACTTTTTCTCTCATCTCATCGCTAAATTCAAGAAAATTTTTCAAATCACAGGGGACGGAATTTCAAAAGGAACATTTTTGTGACTGCTCGTTTTTTTCAAATTCTCAAAGTTGCAACACCCGTACATTTTGTGGCTTTTTGAAAAGTTTTCCGTTTTTTTTTTGGAGTTTCCGTTTGCAGACCTAAAAGTCGTTTGTGTTTCCTCTTTGGGCCACGACGCAGATTTGGCCGATGTAGAATTTCAGAATTTTCCACTGCCAGCAATGGCAGACGGTTCCAGCATTGTTTCTTTGCCATATTGTTAAAACATTATTTGGCTAATTTTTAGTTTTAAATGAAGTATTTAGTTTCCAAGTTAGTTAGTAATTGAATCAACAGTAAATATATTAAGTGATCATTATGTTAATTCCAAAGGAAGAAAGAGCTAAGATTCATAAGTATCTTTTCCAAGAAGGTGTTGTTGTCGCCAAGAAGGATTTCAACCAACCAAAACATGAAGAAATTGACACTAAGAATTTATATGTCATTAAAGCTTTACAATCTTTAACTTCCAAAGGTTATGTTAAGACTCAATTCTCATGGCAATATTATTACTACACCATCACTGAAGAAGGTGTTGAATACTTAAGAGATTACTTACATTTACCAGAACACATTGTTCCAGGTACTTACATTCAAAATAAAACTGATGCTCAAAGACCAAGAGGTAGATATTAAATGTTTTAATTATTTAAAGATAATTTAATAATATTAATAATATTTTTATAATAAAATTTAACTATTTTTTATAAACAAATATATTTTTTTCTATATTTTTATATAATTTCCATTTAAAATTTATACGTAGTCCATATTTATTGCATTCCATTTTTTTTTGTGTTGCTTAGTTTCTATATGCTAGGTTAGCCTAATTAATACTAAATATATAAAAATACTGTTTCAATGGGCAGGGAATATTCTTGCAATAAAAATTCAAAAGCATCTACAAAGTTTTATTATATTACCAAATTCAACTGCTGAACAAAAATTAATATTAAGAAAAGTAAGTAATGCAGAAAAAAATTTATTTATTCATCGATTTCATAAGTTCTAATTATACAAATTGATCATAAAAAAACTATATATAGTAGTATAGATTCATTATTAATATGATGATAATATACATCATATGCTTTCAGGTGATGTTACAGTTGCCTTTACTATACATAATGCGGAAATGTGCATATATTTTGAATATTAGTTGATATTTTTCATGTTTATGACCTTAAATAATATTAAAGTTGATAAAAATAATTCACTTGTTCTAATAACAGTAAATGAGTTAACACCAATAATATTTGATTTTAACCCAAAGTGAACCATTTTTAACTCTTGCTTTATTTTCCCAATCTTCTTGCTTCATTAATTCAGGATCATATATTCTTCTATGATTATCTAAATCAATTTCATCTAATTTAGTTAAGAAGGTCCAATCTCTATTATAGATCATGTAACCAAAATAGAAGACGAGCCAAATTGGGAAAGCTAAATAAGATTCGAAAAACCCTTCAGCATCAACAGGTGAACCTGGTGCGGATAAAGCAACCCAAAATTGTGCAGTAAACACTAGTATATTAAAGAAAACACCATAAACTGAACCCCAAAATCCAGTATTTGCTTTATAACCAACTTCATTGAGGTCTCTACCCTGAATTTTCATTGCCATTCTAAATCTAACATGTGATAATAAGATGGAAGACCAAGTGAAAAGTTCAGATAAACCAGCGATGGCAGCTAGCCATGTAAATACTTGTTCTTCTTTAGATGTACAAGCGCAGAAGGCGATAAACCCGAATAATGCACAAACACATAAAGCCCATAGTGGTCTACCTGTTCTATCCACGTACGCAAGGAATTTGAAAGTATAACCTTGTTCAGCTAATGAAGCTAATAATCTTGGACCAGCATATAATGAAGAGTTGGCGACAGAGATAACAGAGATTAAAATAACTGCATTAATGATATGTGGGACAACTTTAACACCATGTAATGAAGCCGCTAAAACATATGGAGAAGCATGAGTAGCTGAACCACCGGCACCCATTAATTGGTCACTGTCATGTGGAACATTGAAACCAAGTAAAATCATAGTTAACAAATAAATGATAAGAATACGATAAATGGATTGTTTAGCAGCGGTTGGGGTAGATTTTCTTGGGTTTTCTTGTTCGTTAACTGAAAGAACATATAATTCGGTACCACCATAGGAGAAGTAACCTGTTACCAAGACATAACAGATACCTTTGAACCTGCCAATAGCGGAATCAGAGGCAAATGCACCTGGATCATTCCAGTATCTCCCTCCAATATATCCATCATTACCAGCACCACCACAATTAACAACGATGGAAAAAATAATGAAACCAGCAATCATTAAAATTTTACATGAGTTGAAAAGAAATTCAGTTTCACCATAAGCTTTCACACCTATAAAATGAATAAATAGAAGGAAAACGAAAAAGATGACCACAAAGACATCAGCATTAATCTTATCATTCCAATATTGGATTGTCATTGACGCGGTAATTAATTCTAATGGTAAGACGGTCGCCCATTGTAAACAGAATAACCACACAGTAGCAAACCCAAATGGTTTAGAAATGAAAATTGAACTATAGGTGTTGAAATTACCAGGTAAGGTTGGATAAGTGACGGCCATTTCACCGGCTGCTTGAATCATGATATAAGTAACGACAGAGACTAAACCATAACCGACGACTAAAGATGCAGGACCACCATAATGTAAACCTTTAGCATTAGCGACTAAAAGACCAGTACCGATACCAGTACCTAGGGACATCATGACCACATGTCTTGATTTCATAGCTTTCTTTAAACCAGTGTTTGTTGCCATAGATTTGGTAGTAGTACTATCTTCGAAATCGGATGAAGATTCATCTCTCTTTTCTGTGATAGGTGGTTTAAAGGAGTCCACAAACTTGTGGATCATACCAGTGCGATGTGAAGTTTCTGTTTCATAATGTTGAGCGTAGGATTTTTCGTTTATTTGTTCAAGACTTTTCTTTGGGATAGTTGAATTAGAATTTTGTGATTCTACATCATTAGATGAAGATTCGAAAGGCATTTGTAATAGAAATTAATATGCCCTTGTATGAAGGAATATTCAGTAAATTAGTTTAGCGAGTTAATCTAAGATTCGAAAGTCTTTTTTTTGATTAGAATGGGATAAGGAAGTTAATGAGGGAAAACATTGGAAATTAAAGTGGAATTCAATTTATATATAGCGAGGCCATCGAAGCGCAAAAGAAATTTTCGTCACCGAATCGGAAGGCCATCCTGAAACGGTTTTGTCGATTACTAAAGAATTTGGCAAAGGCGTCGCTGTGCAGTGCGAGCAGAGAAACAGCGGCAGCAGCACACCCCAGCGGAGAAGAAACCAGCTCGTTCCGAATCCTGGAGCGGGTTATGCCGCCTTCCTTTGCAACCGCGCGCACGTGCCGCGGGTCTTCTCGAAGACCCGCAGAAACCTTCTCCAGAAAAAGAAACCAAAAAGGTGCCGTTTCTGCTCTCCGCGCGGCTGTCACCCCTTTGTTTTTTCAGAAGTCCTGCTGCACCCGTGTGTGAGGCACCCTGGGATTGCTTTTCGGCCGGGTTCCGAAGCTTACCTTTCTTTTTTCTCTCGCTATCTTGCCGCACCGCACGGCTATGTCACGTATTTTCTTTTTTTTGTGTCCTTTTTTGTGTCCTTTTCTTTCAATCGATGAAAAACCGACAGATTTTTGAAGCCGTAAAAAACAGCAGTTCCGTTGCCGCGTGAAGCATCCCTTCAATAATCTACAAGTTGATACATTTAAACTTGTAAGAGCTTTTGCTATTTATTGATATTTATAGCCAATCAAATCATTTTTCAACTGATATTGGAGTGTTGGTGCCGTAAAAGGTAAATTTCGATAACGACACCGAATTATTTGCACTTTGAACAATCTTTTCACTCAAATGCAACCATTATATATCTTTTAACCTGCAATAGCACTTTCGTTTTTCCTTAAGTGGAATACAAAGTTTTGAAATTCTCACTCATAAAGCAGTTTGATATACCAAGTAAATATTATTACATATTTTGCCAACTCTATTGAGAAGATTTAATATCTTTTTTTTAACATTTTTCAAAAAAAATAGAAATTTTAGTAATGTTATAATATCTTATATATATATAATTAAAATCTTTTTTTTTTGGAAATGATTCGAAGGTTTATTACTACTTGGCAGTATCCCAGTGCAGATCGATTTCATCTGCACGTATTCTTAATTTCCAATTTTTATGGTAAATTTTATGCAAACAATAAGCCGCTAACCATATAGGTATTGCTAAAGTTTGCTTTAACATCTGTAACCAATCAAAATGACCTTCATTTGAAATTGGAAACATTGAAATCCAAACTTGACAAATAATAATTAGCATTGCTAATAAGAGGGCAAACCATGATCCCCAAATACCTAAAGGTGATCGGTAAATTAAATCATTTTCCGTCCTTTTTATCTTACCATTTTGTACTTGTAAAGCTCTTCTGAATCGAATGTGTGAAAGGCAAATAGACATCCAAATAAATATCTGACCTAACCCTGATATACTCAACAACCAAATAAACACATCTTCTCTATATTTTGTATTGGCTACAAATCCTAACATCCCAAAACAAATGACTATCAAATAACAGAATAATGGTCTTCCGGCATTATCAATATAATTCAAAAAATTAGGTAATATCTTTTCTTGACTCATTGAAAGCAATAATCTAGGAGCAGCATAAAGTGAAGAATTTGCTACAGATAAAACTGATATTAAGATGATGACATTAATTATATCAGGAACTATTTTAATGCCACTTGACTCGATGGCAATGACGAAGGGTGAGGATGAAATAAAATCTCCATCATTTGTCGTATTAACTTGATCAGATAGTAGACGTGGATCATTAGAACTTACCAAAAAACAAATGATTATCATCGTTAACATGTAAATGAAAAGAATACGATATATAATTCTTCTAGCGGCCATTGGTATGGATTTTTGCGGATTGGCTTGTTCTGCAGCAGTCAATACTAATGTTTCACAACCACCATAACTAAATGCAGCATAGCAAAATGTAGTACATACCCCCTTGAAACCATGCGCAAATAAACCTGGATTAGTCCACCTTTTAAACCCAATATATCCTTCTTGTCCAACTGCACCAGAGATGATTAGTATACCTAAAATTACAAACATAATTACCATTAGTATTTTGCACATATTACAAAAAAATTCGAATTCTACATAACCACGAGCACCACCACAGACATTAATCAAGACAATTAAAATCAGGAATATTAATACAAAAATATTCAAATCAACATTAGTGTTCCAATAATTAATTATCATCGCAGCAGTAACTAATTGTAATGGTAATACTGTACACCACTGGAATGTATAAATAGTACTCATTGCGAATCCAAAGGAAGAATCAACTAAAAAACTGGGATATCGAATAAAATTACCAACTAATTGACTATAAACCACACCTAACTCACCTGCGCTTTGTATAATCAACCAAATCATAATTGATGAAATTAAATAACCAAGAACTAAACCTAAGGGACCGGCATTAGCCAATACTGTGCCTGTGCCAACAAGCAAACCAGTACCTATCCCAGTACCCAGGGAGATTAGTAATATATGTCGAGGTTGAATGGTATGATCTAATGAGTCCTCGATAACTTTTATGTTCGATTTTCTCTTGAAGGAATTGAGAAATTGTATAGTATGATCAACGAAAAAGCTGCGTTTCTTGTTGTGTAAATTTGAAGAAGGGGTTATAGAACATGATTCAATGGTTAACGGCTTTTCATCTTGTGGCAATGCAGGATTTATAATACTCTTTTCTATATCAGTAAAACACAAATCTTGTTCTATCATCTTTGTGAAATCTGTCTGAAATAAACTTTGCTATCTAAAGCGAATCTTGTTATAAAAAAAAAAGCTCAGAAAGCAAAATGTGTGGGCAACTATTTTTATTGAATAATCAAGCAACAAGTTGAAGCCAATTAAATAAAAATTGATTCAAATCAAAAACCCAAAAATGAAATCTTCACTAAAAAATTTGAAAAATCGCTGGGCGGTTAAGTAAACAAAAACAGTGCGGCTGTGTATGTTAGTGGGTCACGTGCTGTACACTCTTTATTTCGAGGCAGCGGAGTTGTCAGATCCTGAATTTAGGGTTTCCAATTGCGATGCTGCTTGTAGGGAGAGACCAACCCTATATAATTAAACAGTCTCTCTAATCATGTAATAACATGAACAGCAGATAAAAGAACGATGGGCAGACCTAAATATATCATACTCATTAGTCATGGGGAATCCGAACTTCATGTCAACCATGACGTTTATAACAATGTGCCTGCTCACTTGATCAAGCTTTCACCTCATGGAATAAACCAATCGCTGTTAATTGGGCTACTGCTGTTAAGACTATTCAATGTTTGTAAATGGAATGACTTCATTGAGAAGTTCTCCAAGAGCGACAATTACTATGATAGATTTTTTACCGCATTTGAAAGGAGTGAGCTAGAAAGAATTTTGTTCAGTCGTTCAAAACATTTACAACCATTAATAAATGAGCCAAGGTCTTTGAATTTATCAATTTTAAACTCACCGTATGCCACAGCTAGACAAACTCTGGATAGTATTTTGAATGTTTGGGACCAGTATGGCAGCTTCAACCTCGCTTGCACTGTGGATAAATTTGATAATAATTCAAATTTTGCTGCCTGCAATAAAAGAAAGAAGAATGCATTTTGGAATTTTCCTACACCAACAAGTTCCGGTAGTACCTGTATCGAAACACATAATGCTTTTAGTGACGATGAACTCACCACTCCTGTCGCTCAACTAAATAGCTCTGAAATACATTATTCAATAAGAGAAGATCCAAGATTACGAGAACAAGATTTCGGTAATAATCTGAATGATGTATACAATCTTGAAGATCTATTGAACGAACGAAAACAATACGGTACTTTTCTTTATAGATTCCCGGAAGGTGAAAGTAGCGCAGACGTTTTTAATCGTTGCAAAAACTTCAATAACTGTTTATACAGGTACTTTGATCATAAAGCTGACGATAAATCTTTAGAAGAGAGATTTTTCCTTATAATATCACATGAAATTTTTCTTAAAGTCTGGTTAATGAACTGGTTAAATTGGACATTCGACGAATTTGAACAAAAGGATGATATTAGACCTGGTGAACTAATCATTTTGAAATTGAATCGAAATAATGATAAATATGAAATTTTACGCTCCATAAAACTGTAATACGTCTAAACACTAGATAACATGTTTCCAGTGGAATTTGTCATTGAAGCGAAATATCAAAAACTTTTATCATTTTGTTGAAAGATTCTTAAATTTAAAAACATTTTTCAATATCTAAAATTCTTGAAATAACGCGTATCGAAAAGGAAAATGTAAATAAAGCTAAGAACCAACAACCACTAGCAACTTTACCAGGGATAAACTGGAATATGCAAATACCGCAGTATGTCAATAAGCCGTTCAAACCTCCGAGGAGAATAACTACTCCTGTTCCTAGTTCCAAAAGACCTCTAACTGCAGATCGAGACGCTTCCCAGAATTCACCTAAAGCAAACCTTACTAACTGTGGCGTATCGATCAAAAAATTGAAAACCATTGAACAGAATGATTCTACAACAGAAATAAGTGGTCCGTATTTATTAGAGGCACCTATTGTGACAAATAAGGCTCCAATGCCAAATGCCAAAAAGATTAGCCCAATTTTGGACTGTTTCATGATCATATATAGAAAACGAAGTAATAAAAAAAATAAGACATGGACTCATGACGGATATGCAACATTGAGCAGACAAACGTTAAAGTTATCTTTTATAGAGTTAGGTGGTAAATATTTAGGGTCGATGACTATATTGAACACAAAAGAAGATTATTTATTAGAAACAATTTTCAAATGCAATGCTTGGGAAATTCAATTAGATTATAAAATTACTGATCCAGAAGAACTGAGCAAACTCAAAGAGTTATTGAAAAATGCTGCCCCTTCAACTTCACAATCAACTAATCTGTCATCTTCTTCATCATCCCAAACATCAAAACTACCGGTTATGCGACAACAGAAATTGAAGTTTAAACTGCAAGAGAGGGTAAACAAAAAAAAAACTGGTGATGAAGTTAGTGATGATGATAATATAGACGTGGAAAATGAATTCATTCCAATATCTAAATTGTTTAGCAAAAATACCACAATGAAATTTAAACCAGTGATAGCTAGATCCGATATCTTGACTCCGTTATCGAATAGTACTATTAATAGCAGTAAAAGTAAAAAATATCTGCCTGTTTTTGATATTGATAAGATTAAAGATCCATTTATCATGAATAAATCTAAAAATTTTGAGGTGGATGTAATCGTGGATCCAGTCCTTGTTAATCTTCTGAGAGATCATCAGAAAATTGGGGTTAAATTTATCTATGATTGTATTATGGGTTTAAAGCAATCTAAAAAATCACAACAATTCTTAGAGCCTAGGAATAAACAAACTATGGATATATCAGATATAAATAAAAGCATTCTTCTTAAAGAGGATCTGCATATTTCTGGATGTTTGTTAGCAGATGATATGGGCCTAGGTAAAACTTTGATGACAATTACAGTTATTTGGACATTACTTAAACAGACACCATTTCCATCCAAAGTTGAATGTTCAGTATCTGGCGTCCCTTTATCAGGTTTAATCAAAAAAATTTTGATTGTCTGTCCTGTTACTTTAATCGGTAATTGGACAAATGAATTTAATAAATGGTTAAGTACCAATAAGATCGGTGTGTTAACTTTGAGAAATAATGATACCTTAGAGATGGATAAGAGAACGGTTAGAAACTTTTTAAGAGTGCAAAAAACTTATCAAGTGTTGATTGTTGGTTACGAAAAACTATTAAATATTTCAGAGGAATTGCAGATGAAATCTTCTAGCTTTAACAATGGCATTGATCTCTTGATTTGTGACGAAGGTCATAGACTGAAAAATAGTAATTCAAAAATACTCACCATATTGAAGTCGTTGGATATAGAAAAGAAAATTTTACTTACCGGTACACCAATCCAAAATGATTTGACCGAATTCTATACAATTGTTGACTTTATTAACCCTAATATATTGGGCAGTTTCGCTCAATTCAAGAAAAAATTCATTATTCCAATCACGAAAGCTAGAGATACAGCAAATCGCTATAATGAAGAGATTCAAAACCTGGGTGAGGATCGTTCCATGCAGTTGATAGAAATCACTAAAAGATTTACGTTACGAAGGACTAACGAAGTGTTGAACAGTCTGCTACCGCCCAAAACGGATATCATTCTATTTTGTAAACCAACTGAATGTCAAATTAATGCATTTTATGACGTCTTACAACAAACTGAACTTGATTTCCACCATATGACAATGAGTTCTTCATTAGGGGTAATCACCTTGTTGAAAAAAGTTTGTAATTCACCCAGTTTACTAACTAGTGATAATTATTTTCAAAAGCTGGATGTCAAGCAAACCGCTAGAAAATATTTTAACTCAATCGATTCAGGTAAATTACAGGTTTTAGGCAAATTGGTTCAGAGTATTCGAGATTCATCACCAGGTGAAAAAATTGTCATTGTGTCTAATTATACACAAACGTTAGATATAATAGCACATATGTTATCGTCACTGAAATTAATATCTTGTAGATTAGATGGCTCAACAAAACAGAAAGAAAGAGACAACATTGTGAAATCATTTAATAAAAGCCAAGCCATTTTCGCATTTTTATTAAGTGCAAAAGCAGGTGGGGTTGGTCTGAATTTGATTGGAGCTTCTAGGTTAATTCTTTTCGACAATGATTGGAATCCTTCTGTGGATTTACAGGCTATGTCAAGAATTCATAGACAAGGGCAAGAAAAACCATGCTTTATTTATAGGTTAATAACTACTGGATGTATAGATGAGAAGATATTACAAAGACAATTAATGAAACATAATTTGAGTAAGAAGTTTTTGGATAGTGAAGGTAATCAGGATAATTCAAATGATAATCTTTTTAGGAAGGAAGACCTTAAAGATTTATTTACCATTCAAGAAGATACTTCAAGCAATACGCATGACCTAATATGTTGCTGTGAAGGTACTGGGGAAGAAATGACGTTTGCGGTGGAAGACTTGAAAAGTGATAAAGAAATATCGTCGAGTTTAAGTCACTGGACTTCAGCATCTCAAGCTCAAAAGATACTTGAAGAAATGGAGGAAAAGGAAAAGAACATGGCTGGCAGAATGATAAAAGAATGTCTTCAAGGTTACCAACATATAAATCCGAATAATAAAATAGTAGTAGAGGATTCAGCAACTAACCGAACAATCAATGAAGCAGATTCTTTGATTACGTTTGCACTTTTGAAAAAAACTTAGTAGTTCTTTTTACAAGATTCCCCAATCGCATTTTATGATGAATATTCATTAGATCCTTGCATATAGAAATCCCTCCAAATGTATACTGCTAAACGCTTTCCTAGGTACTATCTTTCCGTCACTAAAAGTGACCAGGCATCGTATGTATAACAGCTTTATAGTAAGTAATTCACGTTATGTTATTCAATTTGCATATAACTCAAATAAAGTTTCGGAAACAAATAAAATAAATTTTCCGTTAAATCTTGATAAAAGGAATAGTTGCTGATAAAATAGGTATAGGCACTCTTAAGAAAAGGTGCAAGATGAAATTCTTAGGTTCATGTCTAAGAGACACTTTTCGCTTTAGAAAGACTAATGTGACAGTTCTTTTCATTTTGACATACTGTTTTATTGCAATTTGTTATATACTAGACCAAATAAGATACAAATACGTCCTGCCATTTGTAGATGCTAAGAAACTTCCCATAGTTGAACAATTGGATAGTGCATGGTATGATCTACAAAATATCACTTACTCTTATCATCCATATACTGCAAGAGATAACGACAGAGTTCATGATTATATTCTTGAAAGGGTTTTGCAAATTACAGATTCGGTTCAATTCGCAACAGTGGAGGACGATATGGCAAACCATTCCTCTAGTATCTTCAAACAACAAGATGTTTTCAACTCAAATTCTACTAAAAATAGAATAATTTATTTCGAATCGTCGAACATTTTGGTTAAATTACAAGGTTCAAACCCGAAACTACCTGGTCTGCTATTATCAGCTCATTTCGATTCTGTCCCAACTTCGCATGGTGCTACTGACGATGGGAAAGGTATAGTATCACTATTAGCTTTATTGGAATACTATTCCAAGAGTCAACCTGACAGAAGTATTATCTTCAATTTCAATAATAATGAAGAGTTTGGATTGTTAGGTGCAACGCATTTTACCTTTCATGAATGGTTCAACTCTTTAGAGTATTTTATTAACTTAGAAGGTACTGGAACTGGTACTAAGTGCGTTTTATTCAGAACAAGTGACATTTCTACAGCAGAATACTACAGAGACGCCGTTAAAATCGAACCGTTTGGGAATTCTATTTTCCAACAGGGTTTCAATCAGAGAGTTATTGCTAGTGAAACAGATTACAAGATTTATGAATCAAATGGCTTACGTGGATGGGATATTGCATTTTATAGACCAAGAGATTTATATCATACCACTTTTGATGACATAAAGCATACATCCAAAGAAGCACTGTGGCATATGTTATCAACTTCTTGGCAGTTGACTGATTATCTCGTTGGGATCAATTTTGAAGAGAGGAAAGATACGGCATCTGCTGTTTATTTCGATTTTATCGGTTTGGTTTTTTTTACCTGTAAGGCTGAAACACTCTTCATTGTGAATTGTATACTTTTGCTTATTGTACCTCTTCTTTTATTTTTTTTTTACTACAGTACCAGAAGAAAGCACACGTTATCATCAAGTTCATGGATACAATGGCTGAGATTTCCGATATCCATATTAATTACAATTCCAATAATGAAACTTACTGAAATTTTTTTGAGAGAAGTTAATCCATACATTATATTTAGGGACTTTTACACGCCAGTCGCTTTTTTCTTACTAGAGTCTCTGATTTTAATGTCGAGTTTTAATTACCTGTTTGACTATTTTTGGTCTTTTAACAATACTAAAGATATTTCACTGATCTATTTGACTATCATTACTTGGACGCTCCTGGCTTACCACACATACCGTTTAATTTCTTCCAATTATAGTTTAACTAGTACTTACATTATTACCTTTACCTTTTCAAGTATTTCCTTTGCTCTATTATTAAAATTTATCTTTTCATTGTTTGCCAGAAATAATCCAGTAGATATTTCCGAACGATTGAAAAGCGGATCCAATTCGAGGTATGGTAGTACAATCGAATCAAATGGCAATACTGAAGACAGCAACGTCATTGATGGGGATGAACAACATCAAATCATATCGAATCGTCTCGATGACTCCAGTAATGAAGAAGATGAAAGGCAACCTCTAGTTATTCCAAAATCTGCTTCAACAAACTCTACCGCCGACAACAATAATAATATAGAACCAGTAAGTTTTGCTGATGATACAGAATATGAATGGATCTTACAGTTTTTAATACTCGTACCACTTCTAATAGTCCTATATCAAAGTTTTTTTGAAGCTTTAAGCGCTATAGCTCAGACAATGGTTGAAAGTGAAAGAGCCTACCATTTTGTTTGGACTACACTCTTCACCTCTGTTATTCTAATTTCAATTCTGCATACACCTTTCCTAAGAATGAGATTCGAAATTAGTGCATTGTTTATGATACTCTTTATATTATTATTGTTTAGGTGCATCCTGATAGAACCTTTTACATCAGATACACCTTTAAAGATCAGATTTAAACAAAATATAAATGGTGATGTGGAGCTAGGTGGAATTGGTAATAATCTTGATTATTTGAAAGATGTGATTACAAACTTACCGAGCTTTAAGCAAAACGATAATTGGTTCAACTGTGACAGCCATACCCAAAAATGCTTATATCATGGTATTTTACCACAATTGGTAGATAGTAATACAACTAATTTTAATATGATGCAAGTAGATGTTGTGAAAAATGATAAGGATGATGATTCTCGATCCAAATATGCTCCTATTGATACTGAAATTAAAATAAAGGTTGTAAATAATAGAGCTTGTAATTTATATTTGAATAATTCAATTGATGGTAGTTCAAATGTCCGATCTATTAGCATTTATGGCAATAGCTCAGATGATGTAAAAAAAATGATCAGAATCAATGGAGGTATTCAAGAAGTGCAACTACACAAACTAAATTTTGATCAGAATGAATATCATTTTAATTTACAGTGGTTCCCCAAGATTTTTTCATTTACCAGGGAAGATGAGGACGACGATGAGGATAAATTGAGTCTATCCGTTGTCTGCTATTGGGGTGAATATGATTCAGAGACTACAGCAAATGGCAAAAGATCACGTCAAGTACCCGCATTAGATGAATTGATGCTATACTCCCCTGCCAATTACTCTTTCACTAATTTAGAGAAAGGTTTAGTATATGCCAGTCAAGAACTCGAATTGTAGCAACTTTGTCATTTTGATGGAGTTGTGATGAAAATTTCTCTATTCGAGTATAGGTTAAATGAATATTATATATGGAGATATAAAATACGAAATGATGTAAATGCCTAATATGTTGTGCAAACAAAAGCCTAATTTTACAAATTAAGCCGCATGCCGCAATATGTGAAGTTGTTGAAGAAGTTGTTGTCATTGTTATTTTTTATCAAGATGCAAATAAATGTTATGAAATGTTATTAAATTGCCTCCTGTTTTTCATTAGTGACGTCGCTAGAACTGATTTGAATTAACATGAAACTGATACAGATTTAAGAACCGGATTATTGTTACTCAGAAATTGCTAAATAAAACAAATCATCAATATCGTTTGATGGTGGTCTTGAGTAAAGAAAAGTTTCCTTTGATTTATACTCCCATTTATTGTTTTTCGCTTATTATGGTTAAGTACGTCATCTTATGCAGTTTCTGTAACTGAGTCTACATGAATTCCTTCGTCAGGACTAAACCCAGTAGATGTGCCATTCCAGATAATATTATTTTTAATGCCATTAGTGCCTTGATTTTGACTGTCAAAATATTTGTCAGAGCCATTGTTTAAGTTTGTTTATTGCTTAAATTAACATGATGTGGGCACTTCATTTTTTTAGTAATTGCCGACGCAACACCTGGATGGCTAGATTCATGCACAAAATTGAATTATATAAACTTTTGGAGATGATAGAGAAGTTAAGTCAAAATGCCGAATTTTCATCAGGGTATTATTATCACTAATAGTGGTATATTGTGGTTCTCGTGATTATTTTAGTTGTCATTACTAGTGTTACTATTATTATTTGTGTAATTGGGGTTATTAATGCTGGGTGAATGACTTTTAGAATTGATGGTGAGCAAAGTGTTAGCTGTATCAACATTACTATTATTCATAATAATGACTGAATTGTTGTTGTTTTTGGTATTAATATTATTATAATCGTTATTGTTATTATTTCCATAATTATTAGAGTATAATAAGGAGTCCAAGCTAGTTGCAGTACTCTGCTTAGAGAAGTCATTAACTAAAAAAGAATTACTCAATCTCCAACTTGGTATTGAAGAGCTAGAATTTTTTCCAGTAGATAAATTGTTATGATTACTTGTAATAATGGATTTCAAATTAATTGCATTATCAACTTCAAGACCAGTATTATCATTCATTATTGATATATTTGGCTTATTCTCAGTGCTAGAAGTACGTTTACCGTCATCTTCACTTTCATCGTCATCTTCACTTTCATCGTCTTTCAGTTGAATTCTTTCTAGCTCATATTCTACTTGAAAGACCTTTTCGTCCCTATAAGTTTGAAAGTTTATTAAAATTTCAATTGGAATATTCGGTACAACAAAATCTAACTTAGCTTCATTTTGTAAATTTGCTGCATCTAAATCTGATAGGGCTTTTTGAAAATCTTGTTGTTTACTATTTAGAAAGATATCATGCATTTTACTTGTTGTTTTATTCTTTTTCGATTTGACCTGATTTAATAATAATGTACGATGAAAAACCTCGAGTTTATTAGCATAAAATGTATCATTGTCTAATTTGAATAGTCGAATTGCTTCATTGATCGAATCAATAGCATTATCTATCTGATTAGTCATGGTATAAACTTGTGAAATACCGAACCAAGCAATAGCTGCGAATTTTCTATAAAAATTGGCTTCAGAATATGAGAGTCCTTGTATCAGATCACTAGAGGTTGATAGATTAATCGCTTGATAATAGGTGGATAGGGCATCATCTAGTTGATCAAGTTCGAAGTAGAGTGCTGCTATAGATACCCAAATTATTGGATTTTCTTGTGTTAATGATAAAGCTTGCTGATAATAATCGTAAGCGGTCTTCAAGTTTTCATCACTATTAAAACCTTCTTGGCTGCTTAATAAATGATGTAAACGACCTAATGTGTAATAAATCATTGGCTGATTTGTTTGGTTAGATAAGGGGATGTGATATTTCAATTTTTCGATATACTTTTGAATATTATGTGTTGATCCACTTAAGTAACTAATTTCAGTTTCCAGTATTAGTAACGGTTGTGAATAAAATGATGGTAGCATAAAATTTGTGTAGGCCTCTTTAATCAAATTACGTGAGACTTGTAAATTGTTTTCACTGTTGTTATTGTTCATTCCCAATGTAAATTCTAATGAGGCCAAAAAATGATATGAATATAAAACTTTGACTAATAAATCATCATTATCGAATTCTTCTGAGTTGTCATTCAAAATTTTGATAACAGTAAATAGATCTTCTCTGCATTTATTTGTGAACTGAAATTTTCTGAACAATTGAGCTCTAGTAAGTAAAACTTCAACAAAATAAGACTTATCTTGATTTGATTTATTTAATGCCTGTTGGAAAGGTATTAATAATTGTTCAAATGGCACATTCTTTATTTGAGCCAATAAAGTTATACGACAATAAAGTACGAATATATTACGTTCTAATTTTTTATCTTGTTGTAATTGGCGTTTAATCTTTTTAAGTTCAGTATTGAGGACGCTAATTTCATCATTAGCACTAGTATTACCATCCACGACAATCATTTTACTATTATTATTATTGTACCTTATTTTTTTTCCAGTTTCTAGTTTATCCAAATGAGTCATCAAAGAATTTTGTTCTGATTCTAGTAAATTAATTGATTGTAAAATTGCATGGTGAGCATCGTCATAACGATTCAATTTATAATAAGAAATTGCCAACTGTTTCCATATCCTTACATCTTTGGCAATATCTGGTTTTTTAAAGTTTACTGCATCAATTAAAAGATGAATAACACTAATATAACTTTTATTTTTAAAATATGCATAACTTAATAAAAGTATCGATTTAATATCAAATGGGTCCCAGGATAAAATTTTAGCTAGTAATGTGAATGCTAAGGGTAATAAATTCATATCAATGGCAATAGAGCCACAAACTCTTAAGATGTCTTTACTAATTTCTTGAAATTCATCTGTTTGCATTATAGAAAAAAAAAAAGAATATTAATTATTTTTGGCTTTTAATTGTTCTTAATGAGATTGAGACTTTTTTACTTACTACTTCGAGGTCTTTTCGTTTTGAAAAGTTCTATCAGTTGGAAAGGACTAAAGCTCTTTTATTTTATTTCAAATGAAAAAAAATTATTATTGTTGCTGTCTATGAACTACTAGTATATATTTGATAATATTATCTATTTATAGTTTATAGTTTTTTTTACCTAAAGTGAAATCAGAAATGATGTGTGATAATGAAATAAGAATATTGATATTCTGTGATACGCTGAAAATAAAAAAAAAAAAAATCAGTTAATCTTACAAATTACAATTATGCGATGATTAAAAAAATATCTGTATTAATATTTTCTTTTTGATCAATTTGGTTTATGGACAAATAATTCGAAAATGAATTTGGAAATAGTTGGAAAGAATAAGGAACAGAATTAAGAAAAAGTTTTAAAAAGGAAAAAACAGTAGTAAGTTCTTCTTATATATAAGTTTCTAGAAAGACGAAAATTAGGAGGACAGTATATGAAAAATGAAAATAAGAAAGAAATTAAGTGAATTTTGCAGTTGAATTTAGTTAAGTAAAATAAAAGAACATTGGAAACTTTAAATATCAGATTTGTAATTAGTGAAATATCTCTGAGTAATACCTGTAGAGAGGTGAGAAAGTTACTGTACGTAATGATCTGTGCGGTAAGGTTTAAGGTTTTCTACATTACAAGAAAAAAGTTACAAACTTCTTCAGGTGACGTCCGCTTTCTACGCTGATTTCACTGGGGCGCAAACTTTGACCCCTGCTTAAAGGCTCCAGTTGGAAAAAGCAATGGAAGCATAATTTGAAAAGCCTGAGAAATCACAGGCTTCTCGAGGAAAATACGAGAAATTGTGAAAAAATGTCCGTTTTCCGTTTTTTGTCTAATCTTAGAAGAAATCAAGTTTTTTTTGAGCTCTGCCAAAACAATAGAAAGTTATTTTGAACGACCTGCTTTTTAGATGTTTGTTACCAATGGGGAAATTCGCCTCGAGAAGCTTATTTTTCAACCCCCAGACAAACGGCGTGGCAAACGCTTCACGTGACAGAATCAGGTTGCCGGTAGGCGTTACCTTTTTCCGTAGATAGCACTACTTGAAAAACTCTTTCTCCATATGGAAATTGCAGATGCAGGTGCTGTGGTAGCTTTCATTGACCAACCCTAAACCAACTTGGAAAGGACGAAAAAACCTTCATAGAAACAAATTTTTCCCACTTATCAATCAGGTCACAATTTTGATTTATTATCAGGTACGAAGTTTCATTTTTTTTGCGCTGCCCCCTTTCCGTGAGGATTATTAGATTCTCTAAATTTGTAATCCTCAAACACTCAAATTACTTCTTTTTTCTTTTCTCAAGTCGTAATTCGGTTCAGTTTATGCATAGCAGTACGCTTGTATTTGTAGCTATTGGTAATTATGCTTTTCTGTTTATTAAGAAAGTTTGGATTCTAAAAGAAGAAAAGAAAAGAAAAAACAACCAGATAATATTGAGGGGCTCTTTTAATCTTATTTCTTATCTAAAAATACGAACAACCCGGTAAAAACTGATTCTTTTTTTAATTGTTTTTTCTTTGTGTACAAGATTGGAAAGACAAGAGAAATAGTAGAACTACAAAATTTGACAAAAAATAAATTAATCTCTTGGCTAATCAGTCTTAAATATTTTATTGAGCTTTTACTTTTGGTCTTAGCACATTTATTTCAGTCAGTATAAGGAAGGACTCTTAGCGAAGGTATTTAGAGAAAGGTCTCAAAAGCTATATTCGAAGCTTTATTGGGTCGTTTCTTTTTGTGGAATAACGTAAAAGAGGTATGACTTGTAATCTTTGATATTAAGCTTTAACATTCAATTTGTGTTTATTCTCTTCTCTTTTTGTAAATTTTTTTTCGTTCAGCTAAGCTGCCGGATTTCATAGAGGAACAAACTTTGCAAAAGAACAATAAAAATTAGTAATAAACTTTGTTTTTGAGCTTCTAAGAGTGCGCGAAATGCAAGATTTTAGAGCACTTGAAAAGAAAAAGACCCGGAAAAAACCCTTTTCAGGGCCTGAAATTATCCGGTCTGTGAGTTTTGTTCAGGTGTTTCTTTCAAAGTTAGAAACAGAATACTCTTCGTAATACTATTCAAGATATTTTGAAAACAAAATTGCTATTGCTGAAAGAAACACAGAAGTCTCATATTTTTTGTTGAAAAAAGTATAGGTATTTATTTTTCAGTGATGTACTTATCCCGATTATTTTATTCATTTGATATTTTATTCCGTTTAGCCACCACGAAATCGTTGTAACAGAAAAAAGATGTCCACAACAAACGGCACCATTATCGACTCATCAAATAATACATTGAATAAGATACCAAAACTAGATCGTTCCTAACATTAAGAATTTCAATTTTTTCTTTTTACAGACATTGGGGGGAAATATTCAAATCTGCATCTTACTCAGACTTCTAGCTATTTTCAATTAATTAGATGTGCAAGAGGCTTTTCATCCTTAACTTATTTGCAACTTGCCTTCACAGTCACATAATATTATCAATACATTCATATATTATGAAAAAAAATTACATGAAAGTTGAAAATTGTATGCATCTTCTAATTCGAAAGGAAGGTTACTGCAATTATTTATTTTTCTTTTCTCTTGTAAATTCTCGTATTTATATCCGTTTATTAGTTACTAATCTCTCTCATCAAATGAAATTGTGTCTATGCGAAGACTTAAAATTAAGTAATACTTTTCATCAAGTACGTTTATGTCCACATAAAACTGCTAAGGGAATAAACATTGTATTAAAGTAGATTTTTATTAGAACCATGATGCTATCTTCAAAATGCGGAAAATACTAAGTGGAACAAAAAAAAGATAAAGCTCCTAAAACTAACTTTACATCGTCGCTCAGTACAATAACTCTTTGAATTGCTTGTCGCGATAGTTTGTGATGGTTAGCAAGAACCAGAAGAACAGCCGATAGTTTGGAATATGGATGTTCTAATTTAATAGTGAATGATTATTACGATGATACAAGCTTCAACATTATGAGGTAATCTGTTATATTCATAGCAAGTATGACTTTTGGAAAATTGCTCAACGCGGGCAATTTTCCACAAGGATGATGTTCTGGAAAGTACCCATGGTTGTGAGATATCCTGGGCCTTTGAACAGTTGACATTCTTATTTTAAAAGAAAATTTTTATTGCCCATCAACAATATTTTGCTTTCTTGTTTGCCCGAAATTATATTACTCATAATGAGGTTAATGGAAGCTTCAGAAGGCTTTCGATTTATATTGAATCAGTTTTAAAAAATTTTAAAGTATATCTTGGACATGTGTTCACCTCTTATTCTGGTCGCGAACCTTCATACTTAATGATACAACAAAAGTGAGCGTGTGTTAAACGAGTTTTTCATTTAAAGCGCATTAATTCTAAGAGATTATTAAAGTTCATAGGAGAGCCATAAGATATAGAAAGTGTCAATTCGATTTTTACTGGCGATGGGAAGCAATTTAAGGGATTTTGTGACGAGTTCAGTATGATTGTTCTGCATGGGAAAATATGGTGAATCCATTTTCAACACTTGAAGATTTTCACCATAAACCACAAAGGAAAGTTATATTTGAAGCATAAATGGTTTCAGGCAATTACTTTGCACTGCTTAAAAAAGATATTTGTGTGTGCACCCTACCCCGTTACGACGAGAGCGGGTTTTCTTTTTGCAGTGAAAATGTTAAATGACGTGACTGCAATACAGTTATCAATGGTTCGTTTCAATGGCAAGGAGTAAAAATTTTCTTTTGTATATATTTAAATAATTTGGATTGTTATCTTTCATGTTTGGGTGGGAAAGATCGACTGTAAGACCAAAAAGTCACAGGAACGGTACAAGAGGGTTGAGACAATTTTTATGCTGATTCTCCTTCAAAAGCAAGGGTCATAAATTTTTCACTTTTATGAACCGTAGAGTATTTTGCCAAAATATTTGGTTTGCATTTAGTGAATCTTTCAAAAAAAGAAAAGAAACTGAAAGGGAAGTCTCAACTTCTTGTTTACTTCGGCTGTGGTATTTTTTAAAAAGTTGTTTTCCCAAATATTATTTCTCTCGGAATTTTTCTCCAAAACATTAATTTGCCTTGGATATATCTCTTCAATTTTTGATCTTAGCATAACTTAAGCATCCAGTAATAATTTAATAAAAACATTCAACGTAAAGAGCTACTTATACCAGTACAAGTCAATTGATTGATTATTATGCAACGAAAAAGTCAAACCTTCTATTCACCTTTTCTTGTACTCCAAGGTACGTGGATAGTTTTTCCACTAGTTAGCATGAAACAAAACATCTCCATTAACCTAGGGCACCGCTGCATAATTTCTTATATGTATTCTCTGTTAAAGCATCCGGGTATTAATCTAACCCCATTTGTATCAATAAACATAAGGGTGTTAAAAGCTATAAATTTAGGAAGGAAAAGTTCTGTTTTTCCATGGTTCTTTTTAGATTTGTTCCTCCAGCAAGAAGATATGTTATTGATTTAATGTATGTAATCCCAAATTTTTTGCAAGCAGTACTTAGTAAAATCCCTGGCCTTATGTCTTATTTTTAATTCAAGAGAGGATGTTATTTTACTGCAGCTTAACTATACAAGATTTGAATCCCTCAGATTACATCACAAAATCCTTATAAAAGAATGTGGTTAAAAACTACTACCATTATACAATGTCTTCATGCAAAAAAAAACTTTTGAGCAAGAATGGTATGTGAGGTTACATTTAAATTACATATTATGTTTTATTCATAGAATGGTATGGAGTAGGGGATGTACTTTAGGCGCATTTAGACTAATCTATCAAATGAAAGAAAATATTTACTTTTCTCTGTTTTTTAAAAAGTAGTAAGACAATTTTTTTTGTTTCTTATAGAAAAAGTAGCTCTTTCATACCCGTCAACCTTATTTATCAATTTATTTCTTAAGAAAGCATTTGTTCGGCTGTAACAGTTTAGTAATCGTAGTGGTGCAATTTATTTCAAAATGAAAGCTCTAAAAGTTTAAAGTGAGAACATTTAGTATCATATAATCGACAAATTATTTGTATCAAAATATAAGTTGAAAGACGTTGAGAACTTTAAAGTACTTTAGCTTTGGTTCAGCAAATGTATCTTTTCACATTCTTTATCTAAATTTTTATACCTGGGAGTTATGGCTTCGGTGTTAAATAAAACGTATGCTAACATCAGCTCTCATAAAAGTAAAGTTTTTTAAGTAGTAATGATGATTACTATTACTTTATTCAAAAGTTTTGAAAAAACGTGTCTTATTAGCGACCTTACCCCAATGGAACCGAAATAATCTAATTCAGGAAAATAGGAAAAGTCATATATCAGCGCGGCTGATTAAGCTGAATGGCATTTCTTGAACCTAATTTCGAAGTTTTCAAAAAAAAGACGCAAAATTAAGGTATATGCAATAATAAAAAACCTCAGATTGGTTTTTTTTCCCCGTACGATTCTTGTTATTGTCTTCTCTATTTTTACTTGCAAAGCTTATGAAATTAGAAGGCATTGCTTTTATTTCTGTGTGTTCGTTTTAAATGCATTGACTATATTAGAGTTTTTGGATTGGAGCATCACAACTATTATGCAACCATTTTTTTTTCATAGCCTTGCAATTTCAACGACATGTGATTCTAGTAAAGACATTACTGTAAAGCTACAAAGTTCTCTTAAACCTTTTTGGCGATTACACAGAGGTCGAAGTTCCGAGCCAGAACTTGGCCAAATAATTTTTATGTCGAAAAATTTTCTCTACCACATGGGTTTGCATCAAGTTGCTTATTGTTTGAACAAAAGTGTTTTAGGAAAGGCCCTCTTTTCTGTCCGTAATGTGGAGAAATCGGTTTGGTGTCGACTGACAGAGCATGATACAATTTACATCTTTCATGTCACCTCATATTTTCTTGCTACTATCTAAACTGTTGACGGATGAGAAATCAGTTCTAAAGAATCCCCATTTATTCAAGGTGATTTTGTGAATGATTTCCATGACCATCTGCAAGTAATATTCAAACGAAAAGTAGCGTCCTCTCATGTTACTTCTGATTTTCAATTCAAGTCGTTTTTTTTTCAAGATGAATGTTCAGTTTTGATAGTTGTGATTTGCCACATCAGTTTATATTTGGAAGTTCAGTCAGCAGACTTTTTGCAATTTCTTGTTGTGATTCGATGTTTTCCAAAAATATGGACTTTCAGCTAAAACGCTCTATTTCAAACAATGGTTTTGAAAGTATCGAAAATAAAGTGCCGTGATGCTTGAAGTGCCTGTGGGTTAGACCTTTACGCATTTTTTATCCCAACTTATCGGTGAAAAGTATCGGTTTCTTTAAAATAGTAGGCAAGGTAAGCCTGTAATGCCTTAGAACCTTAATATAGGCAATCAAACCTTTTCTTTTTTCGATTTGAAAGCATACGCCAAAAGGGGTGTTGAAAAACATACTCATAAATTAATCAACATTCCATTTTCAAGTAGTTTGTCGATGTTTTCTTGATTAACGTCAATTCTCTCTGACAGAGATTTTCTTGAAGCACATTTTTCAATGGTGAAAAATCCAAGCCACTGTAGTTTCGAAGAATGTAGTGTTAAACTTTATGTATCAAACTACACCGAGTTTATGTGTTTTCAAGGATGATAGATTAGACTGCGCCCTATTCGGAATTATCGTTGCTTATTATCATAAATCGAGGTGAAGACATGGATTTTAATTTTTGACTAAATATTTGGGACTTACATTCCGGGAAACTTACGAAAAAAGAAGAATCGCTATTTTTCAAGTATAGCTGGACTTTATGATCTAGAATAATGCAGAAATTAACGTTATTGCTAGAAAGGGTACAGCTTGTGCATTTCTACTGATTTGAATTTCGAGCTCTCGACATGCAACTACAGAATTTTGTAACAAGATTGCTCAATGGCCGAGAGCTCTTCAGGATGCGTTTCCCCAATGCACGTTGCACAAAATATTCATACGTAAAAAAGAAACGGTTGAAGCGTTTCTAATCGAAACTACAATGAATGATTATTGTATTATAGGACAAGTTTTGTAAGCCCTTATCTTTGCTTCCGAACTTGAGCCCAAAAGTAGCAAATTTTTCGATTTTTCGCCTTAAAGTGTCTCAATTTTTGAAGAAGAAAGGACGTGAAAACGGCAACTATTCACATATTTGTGTATTAGATCCAGTGTTTTTCTTGCCAAAGTCAAAGCTTTGGAAATTATCTGCGATTGCTTTTGGGGTAAAACTCTTCACTGAAGTACCTTATTGTTTGGCCTGCTTGCTCAACCGCTCTTGTGTATGAATAAACAACATAAACTTCACCTTTCATTTTAGTTTGATAATATTAACTTATTTTAACTATAGCAAAAACGTAGTCAAGACCTGAGTTTTCTGATACAAGAACATTGTTGAGAGAAAATTTGATTTAAATTGTGAATTGGTTGGGAATTTGTTTACAGTCTCTTGCGCAACTATGTATTGTGCAACTAAACCTCACTCTGCATTTGATTCAATAATTAGACCTCATATAAATCTTCACAGTCGGTATAAAATATATGTTTAATGATATTTTTACAGATGTATTAAAAACAACAAGATTGAAAAATCAAATAGGAAAGGATTACCACGCCTGTAAAAGAGAAACGCTAACAATCTTTGTTGAGAATAACTAAGTGAAACGAAGCAACAAGTCAAAATATAATATAGTGCAGCTTTAGATCGAAAAGTTTTTTATTTCTTTTTGAATACTGCTTTATTTTTTATAGTTTATCGAACCACGTTGAATCAATTTTTAAAATCTAATTATTAAAGCCCAAATTGAGGTTTCAACTGAATATATTTACAATCCTAGAGGGATACAAGTTTAAAGAAGGTTTCTTTCCTGAACAAAATTTGATAACAATGATAAATTTGGAACCGAATAATTGGTAGGAATGCATATCTGCATTTTTTTGCAAGAAGAACAACAACAACCATATACACAGTCAATACCGGACAAGATACCAGACAAGATTGTTTATACCGAATTTCTTTTCAAAACCATCACATTTGTCTTTCATGTGAATAAGATAAATTCGAAATAAAAAAACTTTATTGCTATTTTGAAAGATAAAGTTTTTCTTTACCTAGTTACCAACTTCAGAAATAAGATTAACTAAACTCCAGCTCACCTGAACTAAACAGGAAATCAGAAGATAAACTTCATTGCTAAATTTTAACTGGAGAGCTTGCAAAATGCACACCTTATGCAACTTCCTAAAAAGGAAATAAGCCCAGGCAACAGTAATTTTGGGTGATTTTTTGCACCCAACTCTTTCTTGAACGTATTTTCTTTAACTTTCTTCTTCTGTGAGAAAATATCATACAATTATTTAGCCCTATGCTTAGACCAAAAAAATATATCGAAAACTCACATACAAGTTACTTAATTCAGTTTACTGAAAAGTTTTTAACGCTCCCCCCCTCTTGAAAGAGATATCTTATCTGAACTAGGCCTTTGTTTGGTATCGAGTTAAAGTTTATTTTATGGCGCAAGCTCTGAGCTTGAATTGAAACATTAAAAGCTTATCTTACAGAAATAAAAACCTTTTCCGCCAATACAGCACCAGCAGTGTAGAAGGGTATAACTTGCTACTAAATAAAACTGAAATCTGTAGGCAAATTGCGTGTATTTGATCTAAATAGTTTGCCTTCAAAGAATCACTAGATTTGTTGGAAACTACAATGTGCTTGGAAAAAACTACAATTATAAGATAATACAAACCCTATTTCGTTCAAAAGCAGAAATAATTAAAATTACTGCACCTAACCGAAAAATTGCCCAAAAAATGTTTCATGTTGGTAATTTAAAGTTTCCATTTCGGTAGTTGCATAAATTGTGCGTATTGCAAGCTCTAATCTGACAATTTCTGATCTCAAACAGAGCTTCTCAAAGCTAACTCTTAGAAAACAGTGCAAAGGGTCCTCTAAAATCGATTTGGGGCAACTATTGTCTCTACAGTGAAACTACGTTCAACCACTATAGTAACTCCTCCCTACTCCATCTTCAAAATTTCCCGAAAGGGATTTCTGAAACATTTATTTCTATTGTTCCAAACTTCTACTTTGGGTAATTTCGGGAAATGCTTTTTTGAAAAACATGTAAAATTTCTCTTAGAGAATGCGCATATGATGTCATAGTTACTACTGTCATTTCTGTGCGACCACATACAGAGGGATACGCTTCGGGAAAAGAGATAATCTCTTTTCTAAAACAATATACGCATAGCTGAACATGGACTTTGTTCTATTGCTATGGTAAATACGAACTTAAGCTCCTAATATTCAAGTGAAAACATGAGGCCTTTCACTCAATTATATTGCACATGGTCTTCGATTTTTGAAATGTGTATAAGCTTTTATAGTGACATACGATTTTCTCATGATTTCAATATAAGCTAAATGATGTAAACGTAACAGTGCAAAGTTGCTTGATCAATTTGTTCGAATACATCTGTGTACTGGAAAATACTCGACAAAGCTCTTGTTCGATACAATGGCGTCATTGTTTTTGATAAAAAAATAAGGGAGACACAATTCAGGTGGAGGTAATTAAATGAATAAGAGAATATCGCAACAAACGAATGCTATTCAAAACTGAAGCTCCTATTCAAGAAAGAGTTTGGGACTTTGTAATAATCTCCTCAATAATACAACATTCAGGGTTATTTTAGAGTCTGTTGCTTTTTTAAGTGACTACCGTTCAATAAATGGTGATAATTACTGCTGTACATTTCCACACAATAAGTGGAGTTACTATTTCCAATCACTTTTCAAACTTTAATGTGAAGTTCCAGCTATATTCAAAAACAATTTTTTCTTTTAGTCAAATAATGAAGAATATCCTTCATAGACGTGACAAATTTAACTTGAAGCTTGGGAATATCGCTCTTGTTGTTTTGCTCAGCGTGAGAGTCACTAAATTCAAAATTTGTAAATATGCAAGATGACCTTTGAAAATCTACAGTTGTCTGTCGAAAAATCACTAACAGTTCATGCTTTCAGAAAAAAATGGGGTTCTCATTGAGAGAATCCTTATCGTGTTATGGAATGTCAATTACAAAATGTACAAACTTGAACATGTAGTTTCCACTTTTGCAAAATGTAATTTATTCATTCGATATGTCTAAAATAGTAACAGTTGTACAGATAGGAATTTGCGCATAACAGCATAATTTCAAGCTTAATAAAACTTCGAAAAACATGTCATATGAAGCTTATTCAATCTAAGATAGGAAAAAGAAATTTCGGAAAGCCCTTTTACGGATATTGATATGAGGAAAATTCTCAAGGTCACGAAATAAATCAAATAGCCGATATCTAATGCTACTTATTTGAAAAGTTCTGCAAATTATGGTAGAATTACTAATTTAACTTTATTTTTTATACAAATTGAATTCGAAATAGGTTTGTCAGTCCTAGTTGGGAAAGATTTACTATCAGACTTGCATATTGAGCTCTAATTTCCCTTCCAAAATAAACATGAATTTATGGTTGTTATGTCCTTCACATTAAATGAATATTTCCAAAATTGTCAAACCAAAATAACCTCTTTGATATCATGCTGACCTTTTTTTTCGGTGATTTGAGAAAGTCGTAGATGCTTTTCTATGCAAAGCGTTCCAAGGGTGTAAGATATTAATAGAACTTTTCGATGAGTTTCGATTTGCTTGTTAATATTTCTGTTACATTTATCGGCAATTTTGACAAGCATCTGTCACTAAAAAAGGATCTTCCTAAAATTTTTTACTGAAAATATATGCATATATGTTTTGTTAAATAACTGAAAGCGCTGCATAAAAAGCGATAACACCGCTTGTATAGCGAATGCTTCAAATACTTGCTATTTGCCTTCAATAGAGGTATGGATTGCCTCAAGAAAATTTTTTGAGTCAAAGAACCTCCAGAATTCTTGATAAAGTCATTAAAGATTGATATACTGTTGGTGCTGGAACAGTCCTGGGTTAGTACACTTATCAAGGGCCTTTATTTTTTGGACATTCACACATATTCATTTTCTTCTACGCTCGTTTCTTTGTGATCTAAATTTTGTGTTGGCGTAGTCAATGAAACGATGCAGAAACGCGCTTGAAAATCTCACCGCGTAAATTAAAAAAAAGGAACTTCTCTCCTCAGATTTGTTATTCCCGAAAAAAGATTGATTTCCCTCTAATTAACCTTTTTGCAGGCACGTTTCACTTTCGAGAATTTTGTGTTGATTGTATTCACTCTGTGGTATTTTAGTGCCCGGTTAAGACACCTGCATATAATATAATTTTATATGTCGGACAAAGTGGCACTTTTAATGCACATTTGGAAGACTTTGTCAAGGATTATGACACGCATTTCACCTTGTTACACTATCCAATAACTGCTAATCAAATGTTTGATGAGATGTAGGCTGGAAGGCTTCCATTTTACCCAATGTAAAGAGGTATATTCATCGCAAAATTTCAAAGTTCAGGAAAACTAGGTTGAGAATTATTCGCAGGAGAAAGAATTCAAAAATAGAAGTTTATTCAGACAATTTCATACTATTGTACTCTGCTTATTTACCTTCTGCTTAAAATATTCATTCCATTATATTTCTTTTTTCCATTATTCTAACTAATATAATTTGTATTATCGAAAATTTATCACGCAACAAATTTTGAACACATTCTTGAACCTTGTTTGCCCAAATTTTCCCCTATTCAATTACTCCTACAACTTGAAAGAAAAGTTCATTTTTTCAATTTTCATTGTATCGAACGTACAAATGCACATGTGGTTTATCCGCATTGTAATAAGGTGATCAACACAAATAACCGTACAAAAACCACAACTACCCTTTTCGGACATTCTATTTTTCCTATATTCGAAAAAACTTTTGCTCCGAGACAATAGAAAAATCTGAACAATAGCCATTACTCATTCTTTATAATTTTGAGAAGAGAGGGTCATAAACTTCACCTGCGAAAAGTTAAAATGCAAAGGTTCAGATAACTTCCTAACTAACACTTTTAATCATGAATGACTGCAGATTTAAACTTTTCAGTTATTGTTGATATTGCCTTTTGAGATAAAAGAAATTTGAATTCATTGTTCAATAATTTATAGCTGATTAACTGTCCAGTTTATTATGTTTATGAAATCGATAAATTTTTCAACTTAGCGGGTAAAGATTTTCTGTATTAAATTTAGTAAGAGAAAATCCGTTTTCCTTTTTTGTATATTTTCATATTAAACTTTCTTGATGTGGGATACATCAAGGAGACCATTTTGCAATCTGGATTTTTCAAGATCTATTGTTAGAAGCAATTAAATAAATTATTCGCTTTAGCTACCCATTTGGGTTTTCCTAATCTGTTTTTTATATGGATTTTCCTGAGTGATATGCCTGGCAAATTTTCCTATATGGAACATGATTAATGAAATATTCAACATAAACACTTTCATTTTGGGTAATTCAATGGCAAAATTGATATATAAAGAGAAAGAATTTCCATGTTTTTTTTCCAAGGTTTACAATTGATTTTCTAACATTTTTCTATCATATTCATTCTAAAAAGACCAGTTTAAGGATTATATATACATTCAACTAATAAATTATCAAAATTAACTCATATTTTTCGTTTCATATTTGATTTTTCATATTTTGATCCCGACTTTACCATTATTATTTCCCTATTCACTTCACTTTAATTATTCTGCTTCCATTCTTACCAATAACTAATTAATCAATAATGAGTTCAGTTTTAACCAATAAAACTACTAATCCAATTAGTATTAATATGCTTTTATCAAATGATTATAACGAATCATCATTATATTCTGCTAATGTTGAAAAATCTTTAACTCCGGTTGATACTCATGCCGAATTAGATAAATTAGATTCACCAATTACTGCTTCAACAACACCAACAACTAGTCTATACTCTAATGAAAAGTATTCTTTGAGTCATGCAAATGATTTTGAAGATCATCAAGAAACTTCTTTTGAAGATGATCCAATGCTAAATACACAACAATTTGTACCACCTACAAATGTGGATCATGTTAGAAAATTTTTTGGAGAATCTCAACATATGTTAAGACCGCTCATAAATACTGGAATGAATAATTATGGTTACAATTTAACTACTGTACCACTTGCTAATAATTATATTACTGAAGCTAATATTTTATACAACAATAATATGATGTTCAACAACATGAATATCAATAACAATAATAATAACAATATATTAGCTTACAATGGCTTTGTCAGTAATAGTTTCATTCCAATGCAATCAAATCTTTTGGATACTAATTTTAATAATGGTTTGAAGGCATCCACAACGTTTGGAGAAGAACAACTTGATTTCCATAATGATCCACTTTATAATCATAGTTCAACTTCATCCAATATTGAATCTGATATTGAATCACCATATTCATCATCATCCAAAGGCTCTAAAGGTGGTAATTTATTATCATTTAGAGTTAAAAAGCAAGAAAAAGCTGTTGTTCGTCATAAGCCAAAGGCACATCAATCAAGATATACTTGTCCAGAATGTGGTAAAGGTTTCAAAAGACCATCATCTTTAAAGACTCATAGTAATATCCATACTGGTTTTAAACCTTACGAATGTCCACATGAAGATTGTTGTAAATCATTTAATGCTAAATCTAATATGTTAAGACATTATAAATTACATTTTAAACTAACTTCAGGTGTGTATAAATTACCTAATGGTGAAATTACTTTGAAAAAACCCACCACTAAACAATTATTATATGATCAAGATGTTTACTCTATTAATCAAAAGAATGAGTCTTTATATTTTTGATGAATAATATGCTAAACGAAAAAAATTTAACGATGATAATATTAATAAAGGAACACTTTTCCTCCTACCAATCCTTTATTTTTGAATTGTCATTATATTATTTCCTTTTTTTCTGCATTTTTAGTTAATATTCTTTTTTATGGTTGCTATATTTATGATAGTTTAGAAAAGAAAGTAAAAGCTTAAAAAGCGATACATTAGAGAATGATGCTACAATGAAAGTCCAAGTCCAGTTCTTGAAAGAAAGATAAAAAAAAAGTTTGTTTTGTTCTACCTCGTTTACGTTCACTAACAATTCCTCATTTTGAATTTAATCTCAATCATTTATTATTTTATCTTAAAATATGTCTAGTTATCTACCACTTTAAACTTGATATATTTTTTTGTTTTCTTAACGCAAGATTATGATTGCCTGGTTGCAATAAAGTTTTGATCGAAAGCATCTAAAGTGATATTAGATTTTATGTTATTGTTAGTACGTGAATTCATTATCATTATATGCGTATAACGATATGTAAACGTTTGTTTGTTTGTTTGTTTATAAATTTTATATACGTATCTGTAATATAGAAATGACTATATTTGTGACTTATGTTTCTTCAAGACTGGCATCTTTAAGTTTTTTGCTTTTAGTTTGTCTTTTTTCCCAGGCTTCTTTCGCCTTATAAAAGGTCTTGTTTGAATTTTAAGAAAAGAGGTGTTGATTTTTTTATCTTGCGAATTAATCTTGTAAATTTAGTTATTTAATCTTTGGTATATTCTATATATCAGATCATCTATTACATTGAAATGACTTTCATTGCTTTGAAATGAGAATTTATGTGAATTTGAGTTACAGTGTATGTACAATGATTCAAATTGTTCGTGACAAATTTCGCAATACTTGGACTTAATGTCTTGCCTGGAAGGATAGCCACTAGATGGAATATCTAACACCATATCAGTTCTCACTTCGTAATCACCTAAGACAAATATGTTATTATCATTACTATTTAATTCTGTAGCTAAAGTTTCTTGTGTAGTATCTGAGGCGTTTTCATTATGGATATCATCATTCTCGTCTTCATTACAATGTTGGTATTTTTTCCTCGTACCAGTTGTCAAATCATGTAAATGAACTAGTTCGGTTGTTAAAGTTAAGGATGCATCGGAATCAAATTTTGAATTCCTATCAGACTCACTAAAACTCATGAATTTGAAATTTGTGTTACTTCTCTTCAATCTTAATTTTTCTTGCTTATCGAAATTGTTCGTAGAGTTATTAAATTGGTATTTAATGATATCATCCTCATGAAATTCAAGATCATATTTTGGAATAGAATGGAAACAATACAATTTTTTCAAATTTCTTGCATACTGTCTGTTTAATTCATCACGAAAATATCTTTTCTTGATACGATATGAACTATTTTCTAAGTGATCCCTTTTGCGATCGAATGGACATTTACCATAATTTGTTGTTTCTAATATGATTGGATATGGTAAATCAATTTTTTTCAAATTATTTAATAATTTTTGTTCCCAAACTTTTAGTATGATGGGCCTATAATTTTGCATAATATCGTAAAGGTAAACGTGTGGATTATTATTGAAATACTCAATAGCATTTGATTTTTCATCAATTTGATCATTTTCTAAATCTACTAATTTTTTTGTATTAATCTCTAATCTTTCGAAGAATTTACTTAGTTTATTGAAGTCCCAAACTTTCAAATCGTTTAACATTACAGACCTGGCAGTTACAGTAGTAGATACATGATCTAAATTTGAAGTAATGACTAATTGAACTGAATCTGTCATTACTGGTGATACAATAGAATTAAAATTTTGAAATTTTTTCTTGTACACTAATCTCAATTTATTGAAGTTTCTTTTGGTAACCATAGAGCTGTTCTTTGGTGGA
This sequence comes from Grigorovia humatica, assembly GCA_030462875.1. Classification (NCBI taxonomy): domain Eukaryota; kingdom Fungi; phylum Ascomycota; class Saccharomycetes; order Saccharomycetales; family Saccharomycetaceae; genus Grigorovia; species Grigorovia humatica. The sequence goes on from JAMSGM010000008.1 coordinate 193,137, forward strand.
TCGTCGAAATAAATTTGGAAACCATTCTTCAACTTATTTTTCCAATTTGTTTGCCAGTTTATCAAATCATCCCATTTAGTTTTTGGTTTGCTCGAATTATTGTATACGGACCCGACCAACTCCACGCCATTCTTGATAAAGACGTCAGATTGACTCGACTTGATAAACTTTTCAATGGACATGTCCAGCTGACCAACAACTGTACGTTTATACTTAGCTATATCGAACTGCTATATAAAACTTGAACAAAAAAAAAGAGGTTGAAAAACGAAATCTGAAAAATGAAAAATTTCGACGGAACAGAAACTAAACGTTAAAGAGCTTTCAGCTCATCTTGTAGCCGTAAAGGTTGGCGAATGCTTCCAACGAGGCCTTCATCTTCATCACGAGCAGCCCGTACGGGTATTGCTTGTCTGCAAAGAATATCACAAGGAGGTCACTCTCCGGCAAACGGGTGAGACAGACATGTAGTTCTTCGATCTCGTACGTATATATTCTAGTGCTGTATGTGGTCTCATCTGCGTGCCACTCGTGCGAATAGCAACTGCTCGTCTGCTGTTTCTTCGGGTCCTGCTCGTCCTCAGACCACTTGTCCTTGCACAGCAAAGACATCATCTTCAGGTTGTTGAGCGAGCCGTCGTCTTGATTATATATGAAGTAAGATAAGAGGGCACCGTTGAGACTGGACACGACTACTGCGGAGTGTAAGGCCTCGGTTTGAAACTTCACCGAGGTCAGCGTGACTGGCTTACTCAGTTCGCACAGCAGCTGCGTCATAGCTTTGGAATTGATCATCGTGCTGTGTGTTCAGAGGAGATTCAATCTAGATGATGTTGCGACAAGAATGAACAATTGTCGTTTTACTTTTTTTCTTTACTAACGAATCGTTAAGCAGACATCGCTGTATTACGTCGACCGGTAACCTATATTTTCTAGCTCTGCTGTTGAGGTTTCAGGCAATCCTACGTGAACTTTCTTGGTTAGGATATACGTCAAGCAAGGTTGCTGCACGCAGACACCAGGAAGGAAAAACTTGTTTCCTTCCATTAATACCGGGACAAACTAAACTTTTTAGCTCTAAAAGGCAACGAAAAGTTTAATGGACAGCCTAGTAACATTATCTGCATACTTATAGGAATGTTTCCAGTGTAAGAAATACCAAGAATTTTATGTCTGTTTTGATTATCTCAATGACACCCTTTTTAAACGATCTTGATCTTCGTGCTGTGCAATTTTGGAAACATGATAGTACATCAAAATCTTATTGCCTGTTGCATAATCAGTTTTGATAGATGATTCGTATGCATGCACCGATTTGCGTACCACTTCAAGAAAATAACCTAGAGAGTTGATTTTCAAACAGTAATCTGTGGCTTTTGCATCAATCTGATATGCGTTCAAGACAAGATGTAAGAGGCAACATCTGGAATAGACAGAAGCAAAACGCTTGAAGCAATGACCAGAAAGCAATTTTGACGAAATGCAGGAGGAGGATGCAGAGACCAAAATAGAACAATACAAAGCAAATAAGCAAACTATAAATCCTTGTTGTTGTTTTATGTGGAAATCATGATGCATGCGTAAAGAACAATCAAAATAAATAAACAGTTTGCAAAATAACTTTAATGAGAAAGACTACTTACTTATTATATACTGTTTATTTCTCTTATATACTATACAAGGAATTATTGTTGGAAATCTAAAAAAAAAAGTGAAATTATCACATTAATTATTTACCAGCTTGCTGTTGTCTCTTTAATTTCATTCTTTCAGCAAAGTTTAATTTCTTTGGTGCATCGTTATTAGTAGCAGCTGGTGCTGGTGCTGGTGCTGGAGATTTACCTGAAAGTCTGGCCTCAAGAGCAGCTTCAACTTCTCTTTGTTTACGTGCAATAGCATCTAGATCGGCTTGGCTCTTGTTAGCAATTGGAGCACGTGAGGTTTGAGCAATAGATGATCCATTCGTGGAACTTGAAGCAGCTCTTCTTTCAAGTGCTTCTTCAACTTCTCTTTGTTTACGGGCAATCTCATCTAAGTTAGCAGTATTTCTTGAAACAAGTGGAGCTGAGGTTGGAATACGAGATGTTGTTCTAGCAGCAGATTTTTGTTCAAGAGCAATTTCAACTTCTCTTTGTTTACGTGCAATTTCTTCTTGTTTCTTTAAACGTTCTGCTCTTGCTAGATCAGCAGCTTCTTGCTTTTGTTTTGCAACAGCTTCTTCATAACGTTGTTGACGAACTTCAGCAATTCTAGCAGCTTTAGCTTTTTCAAATTCTTCTTGCTTTGCCTTACGAATATCACTAATTTCTTCTTCATTAGCATTATATAAACGTTCCTTTAGTTTTAAGAAGTCATCATAGACAGCAACTAAACGTTTATGATCCTCTAATTTAGTTTCAAATTCGGTCTTAGCGGTTTCAATGACCTTTTCTTTCATAACATTATATTTAGCTAAATCAACTTCTTTCATAGAATCCGATTCCTTTTGTAATAAGGGTAATTCTGCTTTTCTGAAGGCTCTTTCAGTGTAATCCAATTTTTTCAAAGAATATTGCATACGTTCTTCTAAATCAGCTTTACTCTTAACGAGTTTATCATTAATTAATTTTTGTAAGTCAACAAATTCTAATTTTTCAGCTTCAGCTGGATCAATATAAACATTTCCACTTTCATTGGCTTCTAAGATATATTTTCTAGCCATTTCTTTCTTTAATTGTTGGAAGTTTTGTTTTTTCTTTTCCACCAAACGTTGATGAGCTTCTTTAGCTAATTTAGCATCCATTGCTTCCTTCTCTTCAATAAGACGTTGTTGTGTCAATTTAGCGTCTTCTTCTGATTGTAGCGCATAATCTGCTAAACGTCTATCCTTTTGTTCTTGAGCTTTTCTTGCACGATAAGCAGCAGCCTCTTTAGCCTTTTCAATAGCTTCCCTTGTTTGAAGAATTAAGTTTTCACGAGCCATTTTAACCTTCTCCATATAAGAAATCTCATTGTAATTTTCAGCTTCATGTAAAACTTCAGATAATTTAGATAATTTATTACGGATGTAGGAGTTACGTGTAACTACAACTTCAGGTTCAGCTTGATTATCAGCTTCTTCAGCATCAATATCAGCATCTTCCTCAACTTCAACTTCATCCTCTTCTTCTTCATCACGGGGCTTGCCTTCTGTTCCAGTGGCAGTTTCAGTTTCTTCAGTGACGGCTACTGTTTCAACAAATTGTTCTAATGGATCTTTATTGAATGTAATAGTTTTTGCTTCGTGATTAATAGTGAATGAAACATAGTCATCCATGGCAGCATTTAATAGTTGCTTTTCAATAGACCAATATGATAAACTTAATGGTGCTGGCAATTGAACCATTTTATATAACTCATCGATTCCAACAGTATCGTATTTAACTGAAAGAGCAATGATAAGCTTTCTAACAATGACGTCTCTAATTTGTTCAGCGTATCTGTTGAAATAAGATTTTGAACTTAATTTTGGTAATAAATTAACCAACTCAGCTTGAAAATTTTCAACTGAAAAATCTTCTTCAAGTAAGTGATATAATTGCTTAATTTCATCATCAACTTTGCTGAAAAGATCATCATTTCTTAAGCTTTCAATAATGTCCTTTCTGTAAGTCTTATCAGTTAAATCAACTAAACGGTAGGAGCCTAATTGACGATTGTAACCAACAGTTGGTAAATCATCAAGTTTGATAGATAAAGCAGATAAAAATATAGTAGATGCAATATTTTTGAATTGTTCTTCAGAAGCATTTGGATTGCTGGAATAAAGTTTATAAAATTTATTGTAAGCAATAGTATGTAATAACTGATCACCAGAGTAGAAGAAAATCTTTGAAAGGTTGGTGTAATAGGCTGCTAAAGTGGAAGCTTTTGATGAGCGTTTGGAAAGTTGAGATAAGTGGTAAACGTCTTCAGCAGCCTTGTAAGCATCGTGCCATAATTCTAATTTAACAGAAATGTTAACTAATTGGAAACGTTGATCTAAGTAACGTTGTAAAGTAGCGTCATCACTCAAATCAACAATGTTGGTACCATTTTTACTTTGTTGGTAATTAGCAGTATCTAAATGTTGACGTAACATATCAGCTAATCTTTTGAATTCATGTTTACGACTATTTTTCAAACAGAATTGCATGGTTCTGTTAACTACACCAGAATATGTAATTTCCAATTGAGAATTATTTCTTAATAAATCCAAAGCGGATTTGTATGATTCCCAAGTAAATCTTAACCAACTAGTAATTGCTTCATCATTGAAACCACCAATAGATTGATCAGCTTCATAGATAGAAGTTAATAAGTTTTCCGGAGTAACACCACCTTCTAAATCATCTTCTTCGTCATTTGACTTAGAATCTTCTCTAGCTTGTTCTTCATTTAATTTTGTTTCAACGATATCGATGAATTTTCTAGCAACGGCACCAACGGAGTACAAACCTTCTTGAGAACCTTGTACTAATTTTTTGTATTGATGTAAACCATCTTTGATCAATTTACCTTTCTTCAATTCGACACCTAATTCCAAGAATTTGAAGACAATTGGTTCAATTAGTGCCGGATCAGCATAACGAACTCTTCTAGAAGTGATGAATTCGTATAAGGATACAAGAGCAGCTTGGCTGTTACCAACTGAAACAAGCTCTTCAGCTCTCTTGATAGTATTCTCTGGACGAAGAACTGGTGGGGCCATTTCGAATATTTGACGTACTGGATTCGAGCAAGTTGAGTCTTTACTTATAGAATCATCGATTTTTTCACGAAATTTTTTTCTTTTATTAACCTCGGTTACCCGAAGTTTTACTGGGTACGTTCAAAAGACTGCTTATTACCATGGCAACACCTACCAGCCAAACAAGCATGGATTCGTCTAATGTGGCAACGTGAATGCCTTAACTACATCTACGTATACTTGTTTATAATATTCATATATAAATGTGAGAATTGAATAGGATATTTTACACAAAACTTTTAATGTTCCGTCAATTAAGCAGATTGAGCCATGAGCTCTACTATCTCATTCACTGGGTCAGCATCAAATCTAGCTGTTTCAATATTAGTTAACACCTTTTTGATACCAACATTTAATGCACCGCCTTTTACTTGTGCCAAATCATTCAATATCTTGACACGACCAGCATCATCAGAAAAATTAACCTTCATCATAACGTTATTGAATTCATCCAAGTTTGTGATATTTGGAACCGCTAGTTCGCTATCAAAGCAACTTAACATATCCATTTGTTGTAACACAGAATATGCAGAAGTAGTTGTCATAATCAATAGACGATGACCCTGAGGTGGTTTTTGCTTTAATGCAACTTTCAAAACTTGCAAAATATTATTTGAGAAACGTGGACCAATTGGAACCCATTCCACTAAAGTTTCCAATGAGTCGATGACTAGAATATTTAATGGAGATTTGTAAGCATCTCTGAATGAATTATCAATGAATTGAATCTTGGCTGCTTCAGACATACCTGAAATATCACTTGGAGAGATTAATCTAATGAATGGGAATTTAGATTTCAATGCAATAGCTGCTGCAAGAGCTGTCTTACCTGAACCAGATGGTCCATGAATTAAAAGTGAAAGTAGTCTTGTTTCTTTACTTTCACGTACTTGGCGGACATAACGGTCACCATTATTTAAAATATCGACCACTCTATCAGAATACTGTATTATACCACCTTCCACACATGTCTTCAAATCTTCTTCACTAATACCAAAAGCAGCTTTAACTTCATTCAAAGAATTCAAAAAGTCCTCTCTTGTTACCTTCAAGTTAGCAATGTCTTTTTCGTTGATTTTAGTGGAGCCCTTTCCAATGTTAATTGTCTTGTTGATGGCAAAAGAACTTGCACTTTTCACTAAACCTTCAATTTCAGCTCCCGAGAAATTTTTTGTTAATGCAGCTAATTCACCTAAATCAACATCACTTGCCATCATCTTATTTTCTCTCATTTTCTTAGTTTGAATTTCAAAAATTTGTAATCTACCTGGTTCATCCGGTAAATGGATTTCCACTTGGACATCAAATCTACCAGGACGTAGTAAAGCATTATCGATCAAATCTTTACGATTTGTCATACCAATAACCAGTATATTATTTAATTGGTCTACACCATCCATCTTGGCTAGTAACTGATTGACCACGTTATCACCAACACCAGTACCATCACCTCTAGAACCCCTTTGCTTGAAAACAGAATCCAGTTCATCAAAAATAATAATATGTAGTGATGATTCTTCACCCTTTGCCTTATATTCTGCTTCTGCATCTTTGAACAAATTACGAATATTTTCTTCGGATGAACCAACATATTTACTCAAAATTTCTGGACCATTAACAATCTTAGGTTCCCTGGCATTCAACATTTTACCAATCTTCCTCGCAATTAAAGTTTTACCGGTACCTGGTGGACCATATAATAATAAACCTTTAACATTGCTAATACCTAATTTAGAAACTACAGCTGGTGGTAAAATTCTACTGGCAAAAGCTCTTCTAAAAATTTTGGTAAATTCTTTATCTAAACCACCGACACCTAAGTCTTCAAATCTGAAATCTGGTCTAATGACAGCATCCGATCTTGGTCTTAAAGAATTATTTGATGTCAAATTAACTAAACCATCTCTAGATTTGAAAAAATTAATTTGTGTTTGTTTAGTTAAAATTCCCTTAGCTTCAATACTTGTAGCAACTTTTCCGCTCATTTCAATATCAGCAATATCAATGGCTTGAATACTTTTAATCTTAAGATCAAAGAAATGACCTTTGAAATCCATGATGATGTATTGAGTTGGCGAAAAAATTTGTGACTCGAAATTTTGAATGAAGACTTTAGCTAAATCATCTTGATCGAATGGAGTATTTACCGCTTTACCTCTTGATCTAAAAGAAATTTCAATATCGACAGAACCTAGATATGAATGTTTACCAGAATATTTGAATAGGTCAAATGCACGAACTTGAACTTCCTGATTTAAAGACCAACCACCCCAGGTACGTTGATTTCCGTTGAAACCAATAGTACCCGGTTGAATATCGTTAGAGTGGCTTGTAGTAAATACAAACAGGTTGTCAATAATGATATAGATACCATTGGGAAAGTCTTTAGGAGACACAGCAGCTACATTAATCAAAGCGTACTTATTATTTGGACAATTCGTAACGATCAAATGACGTGGTCTTTGATCGACATTAGACATATCTGGGATAGGGACATTGGAAGCACCGGGCTTTCCAAATGTGGGCAGTTTGAACATGTCGTTAGAGTCAAAGGTTCGAAAAGTGTGTGAAGTTTCTTGCAAATCTGGCTCTTTGATTCGTGTGAAACATTTCTTCAAGTCTGGATATTGATCCAAAACTGAAAAGTGATTTTTACCCGGAAACTTCAAAGATCCATTAAACTCATTAGAGACCTAGCCAAACTGGCCAGCTTGCTGAGCGAGGGGACAACTATGGTTTTAGAGTTCTAAACAATGGGTTTAGAGATGTTTTGTTTATTAATCATTATATATCTGATGAATAAATATGACATTTTTTTTCGATTCTCGATTTGTCCATCAATTCAGCGGTTTAGCGAACTGCTGGAATACCCTCATTCGACCTTGGACAAAGTTAAAGTCATTGAATTATTTGCAACGTCTAAAGAATCATTCAATGAATCTTCTGCAAGTTCTAATGAGTTTTGCAATAACAGGGAGTCATTTGAAAATGGGTTAGGAACTTCAGTTGATTTTACTACACTCTCAGCGTTTAATGAAGTGTTATCAGTCCTCATCTTTGAATCCCCTTTGACAGTTTCTTGAGTGGCATTCGTATTTTCTTCTTGTTGTGGAATGAAGAATGCATTGCTGATGGGTTTTTTCTTGTACAACGTACTTATTTTCCCAGTAGGTGGTAATCTAAGTTTGGCAGCAGCTTTCTTTAAGATCATGGTCTCATCATCCAAAATAACATACGGTTCGTTCGGATTTATTGGTTTCAACTTATGTAAAGCACCCTTTTGCGGCCTAGCCGTAAAGATTTTCGATTTCATATATGCTTGAGTAAGTAATCCTTTAAGTGTGCCAAGATACTTTCCAGCTTCTAAATCTTCTTGATTAATTTGAGAGTAAGATAATGAATCCACCTCTAACGGTTGAATTTTCTTCTCTTGAGTCTGCTGCTCATCATCAATAGCTTGAAATTGAGATGTTAATAATTGTATTGGAACAGATGAACTCAAAACACCAAATTCCTTATCTAAACCAAGTTCTTTGAAACCAAAAAAATCTTCACCAGTTAATTCTGTAGCAAAATTTCCAATGACAAAATCTTCGCTAGAGTCTTCAAAATTCCTATCCGAGAGCTCTTTCAATGTTGGTCTCAATAAATCCTTTAAGAAATTTTCCAGTTTTTGCTTGATTTCTCTAAGCTTTTTCGTCTTTTTAACAAATTCGGATTCCGCATAAGAATATAACGAATCAGGCAGATTAATACCGTTGTTTAAGAGTGCTAACTTAAGTATTTCAGCATGGCTTTTCTTATTAACAGTATTCGATTCTTGTTGTATTTTTATACTTTTAATCAGATTAGACATATAATCACTAGCAATCTCTGTTAGCATATTTACTGCTGTTGGTTGAGTTGCCTCGAACCCATTAGCCATTGATAGTTTACCTACAATTTTACGCATTATTTGCCAAATTAATTGTTTATCATTTTTATGATTGTGTGTATTTAATTGAGAAATGGGATCCAAGTCATTATAGTCAGCGATCTCATTATAACGATACCTATGATTCATTGCTGCATTAGGATCATTTGATATTCTATTATTTTGCATATATTGTGGATTTTGAAGCATTCTGATCAATGAAATCTTATGGCAGATATGCCTTATCTGTTGAATTAAACGAATATTTTGGTTAAGTTTCAAGGTCATACCTCTGTTAATATTTTCCATGTACGGGCTTTGAGATTTATCACCGCTCTTTATCAAAGCATCCATATACGCATTTTCCTCTTTATCCATCTCCGAAGGTGTTATACCTTTGTAAGATAATTCAGGAAGACAGTTTGAACTATCGTATTCTTGTAAAAGCGTTGCATTATCATAGTCAAGCTCAGTAAATATTCTATCAATAACAGGGAGATCCCCAAATGGTGTTGATGCTATTGGAGTTGCGGGTTCAGTATCTTCCTCTTTGATGGAATTTGTTCCGAAGCCATTTTTCATTACGGAATCTCGTTCTAATTTTTTTTCTAAAGCTTCCATTTCTTTTTGAGCTTTGTATTCTTCGAATATATTTTCATTGGGTTTTAATTTTTGAGGGTTTTTTAAGAGGGCTTCTGAGTTTGGATTAATATGTCCATCTCTGAAGAAATTTCGACGCCTTAAACATATTTCTGCTCTAACCTTAGCAGTGGCTGTTTTCCAATATGTTAATTCCAAATCATCTCTATCATCATCTTGTTCAATAAAATATGACCTTCCTCCTATTTCATCTTCGTCATCCTCTTCATCATCATCGTCTTCTTCCTCTTCCTCTTCCTCTTCCTCTTCCTCTTCCTCTTCCTCTTCCTCTTCCTCTTCCTCTTCCTCTTCCTCTTCCTCTTCCTCTTCTTCTTCATCTACAGCTTCCATTATCTGGCTGTCATTTATTTCAGCTTTCATATGATTTTGAAGAACCACTTTCTCACTGTTAATTTCTATTCTGTCAGTATTATTAGCAGGTAGATTCTTATAACTAGTGACATCCGATGTCGATATACTAGCTGCACTATCTCTATCAAAATTGTCCTGTGAAGCAACAGCAACTTCTCCATCGGTCTCTGGAATCGTTTCATTAATTGGCATGGTTTCCTCAACTTTTTGTTTCATTTCTTCAGGTTTGTCACTTTTTTGACCAGCTGGTTTATGTGCACCCATATTTAAGCCTTTTCTTCCAGAGCCTGCTATTTCTTCTAGACGTTCTGTCTCATCTTTGTAATCTTTGTCTTTATCTAGTTCAGCTAATTCTTTTTCAACTTCCGCTCGATCCCTGACCGTAATGTTGGGAATCATAGGTATCAATTGTAGTGATTTTTTTTGCATGGCAATGGCATGTGTACGGAGGTAATGAGATGGATCCGAATTATATGTCAAACAATTTCTCCAAATTAACATAATATCATCGACAAATTCTTGCTTAGAATTGTATTGGAAAGTTTTCAACTTTTTCAAAACTGTATTCAAATCCATTGATCTCTTGATAATCAGATGATAATTTGGAGCCTCTCTTTTGCTAACTCTGTTCAAAAACGGTGTAGAATGCTCAGTATAGTTTCTTAACTCCAATACAACTTTCTCACATGCTTCATAAAGTTCCTCTTGACCGATTCGGTCATCAGAAGTCCATTTTGATCTATTTTTTCTAACATCAGATATCAGATTTTTCAACTCGTAATCTGTTATATTTAGTTTTGACTTTTGAGATTGGATTGAGTTCAGCAAATATTTCAAAGATAAATTCGCAATGCCCAAATTAACAGGTAAAGTTGAAGGATCAATTTTTGGCCTTTTACCATCATGCTTACCCAATTCCGCGTTAGATATTGAATTTTCCTCTGGTATTTCAGATTTACTATTTTCAATAATGTTTGTTGGATTATCTGCCGATTCAGAACGTCTGCTTTTTTTACTCTTTGAAGTTTCAAGAAGATCGTCATTTTCTTCCAATCTCAGTCTTTTCAAAACTGTTTCCCTGTCATTTTCAAAACTATGATAAATCCTTGACCAATTTTGCATGATAGCACCAAAATTATTCGATCGTAGTTTTTTTAGAGTTTCTTGTGAAATTTTTAAAGTTAACATAAGCATATTGTTGTCTAAAACTTTCAAATCGACATCATTTGTATCGTCAGACTCTTCATTTAGCTGTTCATTCTCAATACCATTAGTGTTAATATCAGCAACATCGCTAATTTCATCAATTTCATCGTAGTCATCATCCTCATCATCTTTCTTAGAAGAAGAGATTGAGGAGATGGCATTATCTTGTTGTTTGTCGTCATTCGAGATGTTAAAAGAGTTACTTTCAATATCGTCATTCAGAAGAACATATTCTTCCGTATTTAAATCATTCTCATTTTTTGGGCCAAAAGAGTTAGGCTTATCTTCTAGATCAATAGCACATTGCCATAAAACATAACGAATCTTCAGGGCTAAATTTCCCACAAACCCTTCTGCATTAATATGTTGATTTAAATCATCAAGATCAAGTTTCTTTAGTTCGTCATCATCCTCCTGAGAAAATTCACGCTCGTCTTCATCTGCTTCCATGTTCCCTTGCTCAATATTGACGGGTTTAATGCTAATTTTCTTATTCGATAACGAAAAGCTTTTGGATAATGCATCATCTTCATTATTATTTCCCTTCCTCTTCGGATCATCGACATCTACAATATTACTCCCATAGTGTTTATTATTCTCTGTCATACCTCCCATATCTGCCGGTATATCATTTGCCATACTTGCCTCATTTGCTTCATTTGCTTTGAACATATTCTGTTTTGAGCTTGAATCTTGTTTGCTATCCAAGTCATCACCGATAAGTGTTATTACATTAAGCTTTAAATTTGCATTCATCAACTCATCCCAGCACTTTTGTCTCATACCCTCGTCTCGAATCTGTAAGATATGTTCCAGCACAATAAGTTGCTGAGACGTTAAATAAGTTTCAAATATTTGATCATCATATATTTTTTTCGTCACAGCCAGCAGCCTTCGCAAATCTGATTTCTGATAATTGACCACCGGTACTTTATAAAACATGATTGTAGCAAGTTACCGTCGCTATTCTGACAAGAGTCTCCGAGCAAGTCAAATTTTCCGTGGTTGACGGTTTCCAGTCTATAAGCTTCCTGACTTGGATTAATGCTTATATTTCAGTATTTTCAAATTTCATTTTTTGAAAAGTGAAAAAGGTAAATAAATTATCGTAGTCCATAGCATATCTGTGTTAGTCTTTCTTCGAATTGGTCGGCCTGATTAGCCGATCTTGATGTACCTAACAGTTATGAAGGGTAAAGAAAAGGTGGTACTTAGTTAGTAGTTTGCCATTCTCCAATTTCCTCAAAACCTGTCTTGACAAACTCCATGACCATTTTTCTGCGCCTAATCTTGGTCTACTTAGGTGTACTTACCATTGGCATATATGATACATATAATTTTGCTTAGTCTAGGGCAAAGTGCCGAAGATTACTTTTATTTAATGAATGAAACTTCACCAGAAAAAAATAATTAATAAAATGTTTGCCAGAAGTATGAGAAGTATACATTTGTAGCTCCTTTTCAAGCTTGAAAGATTGAACAAAAGTTGGGAAACTTGACTGCTTCATTAATGCATGCATGAAATAAGGTAAATGTTTGATAATATGGAAAAGGATATAGAAGCTGCATGATTCTTTTTCGGAGTTATGAGCTGTTATACTAGACAGTCTATCGCAGATCGTAGTAGTGATACTCTTTTGTATCATATGTTTAATTGCCATAATTGTTGTCCCTCATTGTAAAATTATTATTACTTTCGAATGGTTGGTGGCACACTAACATAAACTGCTGAAATAAAGATAATTACTGCGTTTAATAGGAACTTCTTTTGATTACCTTAGCTTGAAAGTTTTTTTTGTAACCTTGAAACTGCTGGTAACATCTATCAAAATCGCCTTTTGCACAAATTCAGGAAGACGCAAACGCATACTATCATTAAATTTTAAGATTGATGAAGAAGCTTTTTAATTTTATGTGTTTTGGTAAAGTTTACGTTTCTGAAGAGCTAGCTATTAAAAAAAAAACTGATCGTAGGATATAAAACGATCTTGTTCTATTTTGTAAGAAAATTTTGTCATTGCCTCTTTGAAATTTCAAGTTATTATTGCTTCGTATTTTAGAGCAAACGTTTCTCAAATTTTTGTCCATATTCAACTACTATCGAGTATATCACAAAAAAAAGAAGCATGAAATGGGTGATTTTTGAAGGACAACCTACGAAAAGATTTGTCAAGAAAAAAATAAAAAGAGCTCAAATACAAATACTGTAAAATGATGACTGTTGGCATGTAAAAAATTGAATGATTGGCCAAAGCCAAATATTTGGTACAAAAAGAAAAAAATCAAGCTTATTAAAATTGCTGCCGGATATTTTCCATCTGTAAGCGAAACAAAAAATAACAAATAATTGCACCTTGGCAAGAAGTTTTATTTCTTCAAACCGTATCTTATGAGATGAAACTCAAGCTATATGGAAACAAGGGTGTTCCTTTTCCCGACATATTTTTAAGAAACTCTCGCAAAACAAAGCGGTAATAGCGCATAGATAAAAGTCAGATAAAGCTGGTAATTTAAAAACTGGTGAGGTATACAACAAATATTGCAACCCGTCCATATAAACCTGATTAAGCTAATACCAAAAAATTAAAAAGAGACATCGAGAACTCATATGTTAGGTCAGATAACATTTTAAGAGCTAATGTATTAATCACATTTAATTTGTTGTAAGTCAATAATTCAAAATCATGAGTACTGCAAAATAAGTTATGGCTGGCCCCTGGTACAAATGCTCTTCTACAGGTATCAAATCTAATTATTTGCTAGCTCCCTTGGAATTTTATGAGCTGCATCCTTCAAAATTAATTAGCGGTTACACACCACCTTTATCAAATTCCATGAATGCGACGGCTTTATCTCGTGGATATCAGATTGCATTCACCAAGTCTATATAAAAAACTGCTGCTGATGGCTGCTGCCCCATTAATGAGATTTATGTTCAGAAGTATGCCTCAAAGTTGAGTACCAGAAAGTAAATTGAAAAACTCTGTATAAACCCTATAATCACCAAATTGTATTCATGCTGAATTGTTTGTTCGGCAAACTTAGATGTGTTGTTTTTTACCCATGTAAAATACAGGCACAGGAGCTGTCTAAGTGCTCCTCTTCCACAAGTTTATTATTCCTCCAGTTTTTTAGATTGATATTTTTACTTTAGTATAGGTTCTTTTTTTATAGCTAACTCCATCAGTACAAAGCAAGTCCAGGAAAGCTTAATTTTATAGCACATTGGCATATTCGAGTCAGACTATTCGGATTTATTTCATCCCTATAATCTTTAGAATTATGTTCTTTAAAGTAATCTTATAACAAAATACCTCTCTTCAAATTAAGATGAGAAAATTCTACAGAATATTCAACTGCATAATAATTTCTCATCCAAATAAATATGAGAGTTAGTTTGTCATTTTTTATTCGCAACAACAAACAAGGCAAGTGATTCTTGCAGAATGTATGTGGCTAAGGCAAAGAAATGTTTAAAAAAGGTAAAAAAGTAACTGAAGTCCAACATAAAACTGTATATCTTTTGTTACTACCTCAATCACACCTTTTTATTAATTGAAGCTTTGGTACGAACAGAGAATATCAAGTGTTATAGGTTGACATGCTTACGTTATGATAGAGGTTTCAGTTTTACCTGGGTGATCAATAAGTTTTATATTATGACCAGATGATATTTTTGAGTTGAATTAGTAAGTATTGAAATTATGAGATGAATAACCGTTTGTACTGGTCCCATGACGAAAAGTTTTAATATTTGTTTAGATTTGTTAATTTGTTTGTTTTTTAAAGAAGATTGGTTAAGAAGTTTTCTGAGACGAAGGATAAGAGATTCAGATATTAAGAAATTAAGAGATTCAAGATGATTATAATATTTATGATAATTAAGTTGATTAGATGCACCAACATGCAGGTATTTCGAATGTGGTTGATGCTTCCTTCTGTTTTTTGGAAACGAAAAATCAAGTTTATTAACTAGTGCTCGATCATCGTATTTAATTTGAACTCCCATATTATTTGTTAGAACGAATTTAATATTAGTAGTTAAAAAATAACTGTCGTTAAGAACTATTACAAAAACAGCAACCTTAACCGGTTCTGTTGTAGAACATTAAAAATACATTTTCCATAAAAGAACTTAATAGAAGTTGCTAGAACATTCTATGACTGACTAATAAAGAATGCAACTTATCATCGTTGGATAAGAAATTATAGT